>CAHIKZ030002988.1:80000-232500 GCA_903632075.3 Acanthosepion pharaonis
AATTTACGACGTATTTGCAACCGAAATTTATATGCACATGCTCCAAGTTAGCGGGAAGGCGAAGGCCGACGTTGCATTTTTCAACTCCCATCGATAGTGGAAATAATCGATTTTTTTCATGCTTCTACGGCAGTTTTCATGTAGTTTGCGGCCATTTTCCACTGGCCTGAGTGGGAGCCTATAACTGGCTGCCACGAATAAGCAGGAAGATTCTATTGGCCAGCGTGAGAGCCAACAGCTGACTGACACGAATGTTAACTAGCATGCAAAAAATCGATAGCTGCATTCGTCACAAGTGGGAAAAATTTATATCTGCATGGCACTTTACTCCAATTGGCTCATTCACTTGCTTAAACTCAACGTTGATTCTGATTCCGCAGAACTGGGTTGGATGTGAAAAAGTATTTGTTGTTAACATTCTTTTTTCATTCGGTTTTTCAAGTTACGAGTCCTTTTTTTTTAAAGCTGATCGTTTTGTGTACATTTTGTTTAGTTCTTTTTTCGTAACAGATTTAATGTTTAGTATAGAGCTTCGAAAAAATTCGCAGTGTGAGATAGGCAAGAAGTAAGGCATGTAACAACATTAGCACAGCAAAGGGCACTCCTTTAAAGGTAAGGAAGGGCAAAAATATTTTAAGTCAAGTGATATCGATTGCTGTATGAGTTGTACGATTTTTGAATCATATATATATATATATATATATATATATATATATATATATATATATATATATATATCGTCATCCACAGACAGTCCCTTGCGCTGTATCACAGCTCATCAGTATGGCTAGACATCCGATTGCTTCAAGCCGGGATTATATATATAGTGTAAAAATATAGATTTATAGATTTATGGTATGCTATGTTTATGGGTAAAAGTACTAAATTTCATAGATAGAGCGTATATAATCATAAGACATAACATTGGACATTTCGATTAATTAAAGATAAACAGCACCAAAGATTGGGTAACTCGGATGCCTTCAGTCTAGAAACGCAATCTGATACAACCGTGCAGCCTCGCGTCCATTACCATTCGCGCGGTCATGTATTAAAATCATATCTGCCTGTTCACCGTATGGATATCCTGGCATTGCTAAACGAAATACTTCTCTGTTAACTCACTAATATAGACGTTAAAGGCTGAAAACATTCACGGCCACCAGTGTACACGGATGTCAAATGTAATAATAAATGTCTAATGGCTATAAATTGTCATCTACCGTAAACTTTCTTTAAACTTAACTCAAAAACGAAGTATTTGCGAATATATGTTTATATGTACTATTATCATTGTTTTATAGAGAGTTTGTAAAATAATTTTTTATATACCTTATATATACATACAGTGTATCACAAAAGTGCTTACACCCCTCATATTTCTTCAAATATTTAAGTATATCTCTTCATGGGACAACACTGACAAAATGACACTTTGACACCATGAAAAGTAGTCTGTCTGCAGCATATACAACAGAGTTCATTTATTTTTCCCTCAAAATAACTCAAAATATAGCCATTAAAAGCTAAATCCCTGGCAACAAAAGTGAGTACACCCCTTAGGAAAAGTTGTCAATATTAACATACAACATGTCAACTGTCAATATTTTGTGTGGCCACCATCAATATCCAAAACTGCTTTTACTCTCCTGGGCATGGAGTTTACCAGAGCTTCACAGGTAGTCACTGGAATGCTCTTACACTCCTCAATGACGACGTCGCGGAGCTGGCGGATATTTGAGACTCTGCGCACCTCCACCTTCTGCTTGAGGATGGCCCAAAGATGTTCTATTGGGTTCAAGTCTGGAGACATGCTTGGCCAGTCCATCACCTTTACCCTCAGCCTCTTCAGTAAAGCAGTGGGTGTCTTGGATGTGTTTGGGATCATTGTCATGCTGGAACACTGCTCTGCAACCCAGTTTGGGAGTGGATCATGCTTTGCTGCAGTATTTCACAGTACATGTTGGAGTTCATGTTTCTCTCCAATACCTGCAGCACTCATGCAGCCCCAGACCATGACATTCCCACCACCATGCTTGACTGTAAGCATGACACACTTATCTTTGTACTCCTCACCTGGTCGCCGCCACACATGCTTAAGGCCATCAGAACCAAACAAATTAAATTTCGTCTCATCAGACCATAGGACATGGTTCCAGTAATCTATGGGCTTTGTTGACATGACATCAGCAAACTGTTTGCGGGCTTTCTTGTGTATTGCCTTCAGAAGAGGCTTCCTCCTGGGGTGACAGCAATGCACACCAATTTGATGTAGTGTGCGGCGTATGGTCTGAACACTAACAGGCTGAATCCCAATCTCTTTAATCTCTGCAGCAATGCTAACAGCACTCCTACGCCGAACTTTCAAAGAAAGCATTTGGATGTGACGCTCAGCACGTGCGCTCAGCTTCTTTGGACGACCTACCCGAGGCCTGTTCTGAGTGGACCCTACTCTTTTAAAATGCTGGATGATCTTAGCCACTATGCTGCAGCTCAGTTTCAGGGTGTTGGCAATCTTCTTGTAGCCTTGGCCATCTTTATGTAGTGCAACAATACGTTTTTTCAGATTCTCAGAGAGTTCTTTGCCATGTGGTGCCATGTTGGAACTTTCAGTGACCGATAAGAGAGAGTGTTAGAGCTGCACTACAAATTTGAATGCACCTGCTCCCCATGAACACATGGGCATAGTTACACTAATGAGTCACATGACATTTTGGAGGGAAAATGAAAAGCAGTACTCAATTTAAACATTTAGGGGTGTAGTTTCTTAGGGGTGTACTCACTTTTTAGGGGTGTAGTTTCTTAGGGGTGTACTCACTTTTGCTGCCAGGGATTTAGCTTTTAATGGCTATATTTTGAGTTATTTTGAGGGGAAAAGAAATTAACTCAGTTATATATGCTGTAGACAGACTACTTTTCATTGTGTTAAAAGGTAATTTTTTCAGTGCTGTCCCATGAAGAGATATACTTAAATATTTGAAGAAATTTGAGGGTGTACTCACTTTTTGTGATATATATATATATATATATATATATATATATATATATATATATACCTGTATTTCTGAGTCTGTGTGTGTATTGGGGCCATTTTATTTTGTGGGGGTGAACAGTTTTTTCCATTTCGCATTCTAACCTGAGGAAGCCAGAAAGAGCAGACGCCTTGGAGAAACGAGTCGTTAATATATCGTCCAATTTATCTCAACATTTTCACATAGTAATTAAGAGTAAAGAAATAAAAAACTAAAAAGACGATAATGCTGTCATTCGATTAACGTCTGCTAGATCAAAAAATCTTGTGAATTTTGAATCTATTCTTTTGTACCCTCTTATACGGAATAAGACACTGTGAATAAATAGTACATAATTTAAAACAATTATCGTTGTAAGCGATGATCAGTCAATTGTCATACATGATATATATTTGAGCGATCATGACTCTCAATTCATGACTGACTAACTAGAAGATTTTCCCTCAGTAGATTGCCGCTTCTTTGGGTAGAATGGTTGTCGACCAAAGTCTTTACTACTATTCAACCCATAGCCGGGGGGAGAAGTCAGGGATTCATCACTTTCACAAAGGTATTTGCCCGTAAATGAATATGACGACACCAACTGGAATTCTTGGCTCTTCGAATCCAAACTAAAAAGGAATGTATATTACCAAACTATATAAAACAATATAGTTAATTATATATAAAATTCTTATTACCAAAACTATATATTAATTTCCAAACTATATATAATTTATATTACCAAATAAATGAAAATGTACATTATCAAATGTATATTATCGAGCGATATTAATTACATATTATCCGGCTTTATAGAAATGTACATTATTAAACAATATAAAATATGCATTATGAAACTATATATGTACATTATCAGATTATATAAAGCGTACATTATCATAAGTACACGGGGTCTATTCTTCTCTAATTTATGCTGCTTAATTAAAAGTCGGAGAATAACGATCTCATACATATGGTTAAATAATAATAATTAGTAGAAGCTGTGAATATTGTACTGTATTCTTAGTTGAATTTTCAAATGTGTCATAAATTTTAAGGAATAAGTTTATTGTGAGTGCTACGATCAGAAAATATCCGTGAAAATTCCCCCGTTGAAATAGTAAATAATTCAGCTTAACAATTTTAGCAAGGTACCATAATAAGACTCATAAGTATGACTGTAGTTCATTACTTAATGAAGAAGGTGCTACAAATGAACATAATGAAAATTAAGATGTTTTTCTATTTCATTGTAGCAGACACATGACACCGTCATCATCACATTTATTTTCCATTTCTCACTGAAACTAAGCAGCCTCTCTGATATGTTTTTTCATCGTTCCTTCCGATCAGAATGGAATAGACCATTATTTATGAGGTATTGACAAGAGCTGACGTCTGTATCAACTAAAGAAAGAAAAACAGAATTATGACATGATAATAAAGTAGTTGCTGGCGATCCTCACTGGATGCTACACACTTTAGGCCTTGAGCCACATCTAATCTACGCTTAGAAAATTATTAGGACACTTGTACGTGGTGTAATCGTTAGTAAGCTTGTCTCGTTACATCAATTACGACTAAGTAGTGACTTCGATCCTGACTGGGTACGCCATATTTACAGCTTTGTGCCACATCTAAACTATGCTCACAAAATCCCCAGCAAGTAGTTACTGGCAAAATGGGTCGAAATTATTCAGTTTGCTGCAATGTCAAAAAAACTTTTTTGATTTCACAAATATTAAGACCCGTGAAGTGAAGTCTGGCTAAGAAGGATAGCGTTTTAGGGTTTTTGGCTTTTATGAATCTTATTGCAGCCAATAAATAACATTCTTGAATGTAATTCGTCATGCGAGAGTAAATTTGACAGGAAACGATGACAGTGACCACCAAGAACTTCAAAGGAGACCAGAAGTCAGATTGGGAATAAAAAAAAGACTTCTGTGAGAATAAGAATTGAAAGGGTATAAACGTCTGAATGTTACTTTTTTGTTTATAAAACGTTAAGCAACGGGGAAAAGTAAAATAATATGTGCCGTTCATGATGTGGGCGGTCATGACTCTCCACAGTTTCCTATGCTGTGTAGCAATGTGTCCCCTTACTATCCGCCTCAGTCTTTACTCTGTCATTTTTGCATACATACTCGTTAGACAGGTTAATTGCTGTTTCTCTATGTCCATCTTGCCTTCAATAAACCCTGTCAGTGTCAAATTCTCCAAGCCCATCTTCTCATTATGTGTTGAGAAAATTTCAGTCTGTCTGATTCTAAGTATAAGTGTCGTTTTAATTAAAACATCGCTATTGCTCATATTCACCGTCCATGGTATTCTCAGTATCCTTCTGTAGAACCACATATCTCTTGCCTCAAGTCGCCTCATCATCTATGAGGAAACTATCCAGTATTTATTACATTATAGGATGATTTATATTACATATGAGTTCAATAATTCTTTGTTTATTGGGTGACCGCTTGGAAATATGAGATGCTTGGATGTCCGGCGGTTGTAATGAACAATGGTTCGGAATTGTTAACTGGAGATTCGAGTTCCAATTCCTGTTGGATCCATTATATTCACTTACGCGTAAATAACCCTAGGAGAGCTATGACTTTCGGTAGCTCTCATAGTCTTGGAGATCCCGCAAACTACTTGCTTCTTCCTTGGTTATGGAACTCTCAGGAATCGACCTTTTACCTTTTTATGCCTAGGAATACTTGGATGTTCCTGGCCGAGTGGGGGGGCATTTTCATGTATGCATATTAAAGTCCTTAGAAGTGACAGTGGTGTATCATCTAGTCAGTGATACAAGGCCTCTTTCAGGAGATTGTAGTAGGCGGCTACGGTTACTTTAAATCCTTCAGGCACCCTGACTTGACCAACGGGCCTGTCACCGATAATACCAGCCAACAAAATGTCTCCTCCACCCTGTTATTGACATCGTAGACGTTGGTGAAGCTTGTCTCCCAAATCGACCCAACAATTTGCCCAACCGTCAGGTTTGTCAAGGGTCGGCCTAATCTCGTCATTAAGCAAAAAACAACTCAGGTACAGCGTGAGGTAATTCCGAGCCCATTGAAACCTCAAATTCCTGTGACGGGGAATTGAAGGAGGCACTTTCAGGGAAGCTCGCACAGAAGCCATGGTCCCGAGGATGAGATTTCTAGTGGTTTTCGGTACATAAGGAACTCAAGCGGCGCTGAAAATGGCTTTGCTTCTTTGTCCAGGTTTCTCACGTCACTGACGGCTAATATTCCTTAAATCCGTAGCTCTCATAGTCTTGGAGATCCTACAATCGAATTGCTTTTTCCTTGACTAAGGATCCCTCACGAATCGACTCACTGTCTCCACATGACGACTTAACTTCTCCACAATGGCATTAAGAGTGGTGACATTAAAACTTTCTTGATGATGACAGAATTTTCTTCATCGTTGAAGTCTTTTCCGTGACTTGTTTTTCTTAGAGAGAAGAGACGTTATTAGTGTAGGACACCCAGGAAGTGTGGTACCTGACCTAAAAGATAAAAGACGTTACAAAGAATAATGAAAAACTTAACAATGGGGTTGCCATATTGTATAAACAAGCTGGGGGATGTTTTATCAAAATCAATTCACAGAAAAAAAAACAAAAAAAACAAAAACAAAACGAAAATCCTAAATTTCCCTACCACTCTATTAGCGTTGTTCAGGATGCATACTAGTTTGGTTTAATCGATTTCACACCAAGCAAGGCAGTAAAGCCACTAAGACACAAGGGGTTACTGGGTGCGAAATAATTAGAAAACAGGAATTTTAATAAGGATCAAGAATGAAAGAAGTGTAATCAGAAGAAAGTAGATAGCGATTAACATTGCATTTAAATTTTGGAGATTAATATTAGATGGAAAGCATGAAGCTAGAAGGGAGTTCCACAAGTGAGAATTTCGATAGAAGAAACTGTTAGCAAAGAACTTGCGGTTGCATCTCACCAGCTCAACTGTATATTATTTACCTGACCTAAAACTAAATGACTTTACAAAGAATAGTGAAAAATTTCGCAATGGTGTTGCCATATTGTATAAACCAGTTGGTGAATGTTTTATCAAAATCAATTCATAGAAAAAAAAAACCCCAAAAAACCCGAGAAATCCTAAATTTCATTACCAAGCTATAAGCGTGGTTCAGGGTATATATGTGTAGGTGGATTGAATATAATTACGAACTGAGGGGAAACGTTGAAGATGTTGAAACGCTATATTTTAAATTAAATACATGTCCCCACGTATTTAGATGTCCAGAGAACATTTCACCTTCTTAACAAATTTTCTGTCCTCGCTGTGTGAGATATTTAACAACAACAGCGATAAAAATAAAACAAACGAGTTGGGAAAGTAAATGAAATCGGCTGAGCTATTCGTCCAGACACGTCGGATGCTAGACATTTAGCTTTCGTGTATCTTCAACGGTGGAATAATGGATAGCGGCACGGATTGACGAATCGGAGAGCCGAGTTCGAATTCTACTCGAATCCATTATATTCACTTACGTGCTAATACCCTAGGGAAAGGTATGAATTCTCTTCTTCTTCTCTATAGCTATCGGTAAATAGCAGGACAGACCAAGTTCTATAGCCTTGAATGGTAACTGGTTTACCGCAGAAAGTAATAACAACCCACTGCGGAAAAAAATCTACCTCGTTAGTCACCTATCGAAAGATACATGATCGCCTACGCGTGTATCACGTATGGCTCTTAACTGACTGTTTGACATCTTCAACGTTTTCCCTCGGGGCAGCATTATGATCGACGTTTATTTTTGTATCTCCCTCGTACGTACATATTATCTGATGACTAAGAATCTTACTTTAATATGATGAAGTCCCTTTAGGGGCTGAAACATGTTACATAGAACATTTTTAACATTTTGTCAATCAGTTACCCAGCATAAATTTTATTATTAGAATGCACGGCTGAAGTCTGCTCAAAGTGTCATGCAGAGTGAAATGACCAATAGTGTCCCGTAAACGAGGTTAAAGTTTACGGTAAAGTGATCTCCAAGGAAGAATCGAAAAGAAACTGACATTGACCTATCAACATGGGAGCGGTTAGCCTTAGGCTGTCCACAGTGAAAGGACGTCCGGGAAAAGGGTGTGGATATCACAGCACACAAGGCCAGAGAAGTAGTGTGGGAACAACGCGAGAAGCGACAAAGAAAAACACCTTCACCAGCACATACATTCACCGGCCATCCATCAAATTTGCCTGTCATGGATTGGCCTTGTAAGTCCAGAACATGCATATAAATTCATTAATAGAAGGGTAGAAAAACGTAAAGAGTGAAAGCTTAAGGGCGAGAGAAAGAGAGAGAAAGAGAGAGAGAGAGAAAGAGTGAGAGAGAGAGTGTGAGAGAGAGTGAGAGAGAGTGAGAGAGAGAGGGGAGACAACCAAATAGAGAGAAAATAAATTAAATAACTGCGAATTTCATTAATCAAACGTCTTTCGCAATTTGAGCAGATTTTATGCTGTTGACGGGAGGCTTCCATTTAAACATCGGGTTTCCAATTTATATTTTATCATGAACTTCCATCAATACACAAGAACCCGGTATTTACCTTGACTCCACATTGAGTAAAGTTGTGACAAAACGTCGGTTTGTAACGAGGGGACTCAGTGCCTCCATTCGGGCCGCTGTTCCAAGCTGGTCATAGCTTGTCGAAGCTAGTCATAGCCGGTAATACCACCGCTACTGAACAAGTCCGAGGATTCTGTCCACGCAAGAAATGGAGTGAGAGGAGAGAAGGTCTCCAGTACAGAACAGATATTACGACCGCAGCATCTACTCAGACACCATCTACTCAGACACCATCTACTCAGTCACCATCTACTCAGACAGCGAAAAGACCCTTCTTCTCTGTTCCTTCTGGAAGAAGAGCACCCAATAAACTAGAACCTTTCTCAGTATTCTATTAAATTTTAGTAATAAAATTTTCTACATGGCATTTCTTCATCTTCGGATTTCCAGTTAAAAGTTTATCACTAAGCCCCGAAGATTCTGCAGCACCTCACTCAGTAGACTAGCTGATTTTAGCAGTACAGTTTTTGCTTTCGTCGGCACCAGCACGCATTCTGACCAATTGCGAATCGTAATCCTCTTTCACTGTTCCTTTTTTCCAAACAGCCGAATCAAAGAGAATTTGATTTTGATGGACAACTTTTCGCGACGAAGAATCGCCCCCCCCTCGCTGCTCAATCATTGTGAATTTTGGAAAAAAATAATTAAATTAAAGAAATATTAATAATAACAATGCGAGAGTTAATGGTAATTTGGTAAGAAAGAATGAAAGAAAGAATGAGTGAAAGAAAAGTAAGAATGAAAGAAAAAGTGAAAGAAAAAAAAATGAAAGAAAGAAAGAATTAAATAAAAATAAATATAAATAATACCGACATGAGAATTAATCGTTATTTTGAAAGAAAGAAAGAAAGAAAGAAAGAAAGAAAGAAAGAAAGACTTAAATAATAAGAAATATCAATAATAACAATTCGATAGTAAATGATAATATGGAAAGAGAGAGTGAAAGAAAACGAATGAAAGAAAGAAAAAATGAAAGAAAGAAAGAAAGAAAGAAAGAAAAAAAGAGGGATAGACTTAAATGAAAAGAAATACCAATAATAGCTATGGTAGAGTTAATGGTAATTTTGAAAGAATGAAAGAGTAGAAGGAAGATTTTACAATGGCAAAATCAATGTTAATTTTGAAAGAAAGAATGAAAGAAACGGAGAAAGATGATAAAAGGGAAACATTCCTTTTTTCTTTCTTTCGTTCTTTCTTTCCAAAATGCACACTTATATCCACGTACAGAATGCTCCGAAAGTCTTGTCATCCATATATGATATAATTTTCTGTTTCACATGGCATACACGAGCTCCTTCAGTGTCCTTCTCGGTGTGCGACAGTGTCAATGAAAGTGAAGAAACTGAATCTAGTCAATGTGCGTCGTTTGATTGAATTACTTGTTCGTCTATTGTTCTCATTATTTTAGGTGGGGGAGACAAGACTTTTCGGATCACCCTGTACATTGCTTTTAAAAGCCATCTATTTTATAGACCTTTTATCATATAAAATCTTTCTAAGTTTCTTTCTTTATGTTGTTATTTTTTTTTGTTTCTTTCCGTCTGTATGTTGTTATTTCTTTCTTCGTTTCACTCTTTCAGTTATTTCTTTCTTCGTTTCTTTCTTTCTGTTATTTCTTTCTTCGTTTTTTGCTTTCTGTTATTTCTTTTTTCATTTCTTTCTTTGTGTTATTTTTTCTTCGTTTCTTTCTTTTCTGTTATTTTCTTTCTTCGTTTCCTCTTTTCAGTTATTTTTCTTTCTTCGTTTCTTTCTTTCTGTTATTTTCTTTCTTCGTTTCTCTCTTTCAGTTATTTCTTTCTTCGTTTCGTTCTTTCTGTTATTTCTTTCTTCGTTTTCTTGCTTTCTGTTATTTTTTCTTCGTTTCTTTCTTTCTGTTATTTCTGTCTTCATTTTTCTCTCTTTCAGTTATTTCTTTCTTCGTTTCTTTCTTTCTGTTATTTCTTTCTTCGTTTCTTTCTTTCTGTTATTTCTTTCTTCGTTTCTCTTTTTCAGTTATTTCTTTCTTCGTTTCTTTCTTTCTGTTATTTTTTCTTCGTTTCTTTCTTTCTGTTATTTCTTTCTTCGTTTCTCTTTTTCAGTTATTTCTTTCTTCGTTTCTTTCTTTCTATTATTTCTTTCTTCGTTTCTTGCTTTCTGTTATTTCTTTCTTCGTTTCTTTCTTTCTGTTATTTCTTTCTTCGTTTCTTTCTTTCTGTTATTTCTTTCTTCTTTTATCTCTTTCAGTTATTTCTTTCTTCGTTTCTTTCTTTCTGTTATTTCTTTCTTCGTTTCTCTCTTTCTGTTATTTCTTTCTTCGTTTCTCTCTTTCAGTTATTTCTTTCTTCGTTTATTTCTTTCTGTTATTTCTTTCTTCGTTTCTCTCTTTCTGTTATTTCTTTCTTCGTTTCTCTCTTTCAGTTATTTCTTTCTTCGTTTCTTTCTTTCTGTTATTTCTTTCTTCGTTTCTTTCTTTCTGTTATTTCTTTCTTCGTTTCTCTTTTTCAGTTATTTCTTTCTTCGTTTCTTTCTTTCTATTATTTCTTTCTTCGTTTCTCTCTTTCAGTTATTTCTTTCTTCGTTTCTTGCTTTCTGTTATTTCTTTCTTCGTTTCTTTCTTTCTGTTATTTCTTTCTTCGTTTCTTTCTTTCTGTTATTTCTTTCTTCGTTTCTCTCTTTCAGTTATTTCTTTCTTCGTTTCTTTCTTTCTGTTATTTCTTTCTTCGTTTCTTTCTTTCTGTTATTTCTTTCTTCGTTTCTCTTTTTCAGTTATTTCTTTCTTCGTTTCTTTCTTTCTGTTATTTCTTTCTTCGTTTTTTGCTTTCTGTTATTTCTTTCTTCGTTTCTTTCCTTCTGTTATTTTTTCTTCGTTTCTTTCTCTCTGTTATTTCTTTCTTCGTTTCTTTCGTTATTTTGAAAGAAAGAAAGAAAGAAAGAAAGAAAGAAAGAAAGACTTAAATATTAAGAAATATCAATAATAACAATTTGATAATGAACGGTAATTTGGAAAGAAAGAGTGAAAGAAAGAAAGAATGAAAGAAAGAAAGAATGAAAGAAAAATGAAAGAAAGAAAGAAAGAAAGAAAGAAAGAGGGATAGACTTAAATGAAAAGAAATATCAATAATAATTGCGAATCGTAATCCTCTTTCACTGTTCCTTTTCTCCAAACAGCCGAATCAAAGACAATTTGATTTTGATGGACAACTCTTCACAACAGAGAATCCGTCGCACTTGACCAGAAGCACCCCACATCGCTGATCAAAACGCTTTTAGTAGTACTGTTTTCTTTGTGTTTCCTATTACAATTTCATAATGATACCGCATTCATACCCCAGCTTCCTGATAAGTATAAAATCACTGATTTTAGTAATACACATAAGCCATCTTTAGAGTGGTTATATGGACATTTAAACAAAGATAGTCACCGTCAAAGTTTATATGACACAGTTCTGCTAGCAGACAAAGAATTGAAATTACAAAATCTCCTACAAAAGAATGAGAAGAAATGGCTAAGCATAAACTACAAGAAAACAGAGTGCATGGTCATCACTAAGAGGATGAACCCGAAATGCGATCTGAAGGTCGGGAACACTCGAATCAAGCTGGCGCGGAAGTTTAAATATCTGGGAAGCGTCTTGACAGAAGACGGTAAGAGCGACCCTGAGATCTGTAGGCGTATTGGGATGGCCAAGGACACATTCTAAAAGCTGGGCCGAGTACTGCGAGATAGGAGGATATCTTTGGCAACAAAGAAAAGA
The DNA here is from genome assembly GCA_903632075.3 of Acanthosepion pharaonis. NCBI lineage: Eukaryota > Metazoa > Mollusca > Cephalopoda > Sepiida > Sepiidae > Acanthosepion > Acanthosepion pharaonis. The sequence continues at coordinate 92,356 of CAHIKZ030002988.1, forward strand.
ATACTGAACTGATACGTAACATCTGTCCTTCTTTACGGCAGCCAATGTTGGACGATTTCCTCAAAGATGAAGAGACTCGAGGTGACAGAGATGTTCTACAGAAGGATGCTGAGGATATCACGAACCGAGCGTGTGAGCAAAGATGAGATCTTAGAGGTGTTGCAAACAAGAAGGAGGCTTATACTTAATATCAGGAAGAGGCAGCTGAAGTTTTTGGGACACATAATGAGGAAGGAACGCCTAGAGAATCTGATACTCACGGGTCGAATAGAGAACTTATGTAAATGGGTGGCATAACGCGGTCTGGGGAAGAAAGCAGAGGGAAGGAACTTGTTGGGAGGTGCCACGGATAGAAGGACATCGACATGGCACATAAAATGAAAATGAAAGAAAGACATAGAAGATTGCTATGCGACAATAAGAGTCGCGCAACAGCAGATGCAGGTCGTAACTTCATAATGCGGTTCTATGACACACACACACACACACATATATATATATATATATATATATATATATATATATATGATACGAGGTCATAGAATCACATCATGAATTTACGTCAGCTGAAAAAATATCCAAATTTTGGATAATTTTTGTCTTTATTTTCTCCCGAAATTAAAGCAACTGTAAAAAGTTTAGAACGGCTTATGTTCAAACTTAATAGACGTTCGTTGACTGTTATATTTAAAAAAATATATGAATTTGAATATATATATATATATATATATATATTATATAAAATATATATATATATATATATATTATATATATATATGTGTGTGTGTGTGTGTGTGTTTGTATGTCCACAGTTAATAATGCTAGAAGATAAATAGTTTTGTATTGATTTTTGTCGAGTTGTAATTATTCTAATTTTTTTTTCTTCCGGTAACTGTTTGCAAAATTAGAAGAAATATCTTGAGGGTCATTTTACTGAACTTTATTTATTTAATATTCAAGTCGATGTTGAATATTTGGTCTTCTTGATCTCAAGTTTGCAATTGGATTAAAGCCGTTATTCGGTGAAGACGAATTCAAAACTCTTATATTGTTTTTCTTATTCTTAAGCTAATTTTGAAGTTTTGAATCATTGCCAAGGACAAAAATTCAACGACGCTTCAATTTCAGATTTCAAATAAACCCTTTCAAGTGTACATGAATTATTTTACAAAAGAGAAAAATATTTTTATTCATTATACCATTAACTCTTACAAAGCTTTTCCTTTAGCAGAGAAACAAATTGTAGGTATGATAAGAGTCCTCCACGTTTTTTGTAGGAACCGTGTTCTTTCGAGTGAAAGAGTCATCGAGCCCTCTCCAAACAATTAATCTTAATTATTTCTAGTTTCGTAAAAACTGATTCAAATATATTCTTCGAGAAGCAGATAGATAACTTGTTATTCGCAGATATCGTACTTTTTAAATTTCAAGGCAACAATTTTGAATGTTTTGGTATGTTCTATTCTAGTGTTTATTAATTTTGCCAGGCAGGAATAACTGTCGAGAGACCAAGTGTGGCCTCCAGTTGGATATGTCAGAGAATGTATTTGTAAATCCGTTTCTGACGGAAATATTGGCTGAATACGTTTTGTTTATGTTTTTCAGCAATGGCTCTGAATGAAATGGGGTAAAATCAGAACAGTGAATTTGGTCTTTTAACACCGACTTCAAACAATAGAAAATTGAGTTATTTTGGCATGTGAACAGTTTGATAAGTAGGAACAGAATTATGTATAAATTCAGCACGATTTTGAGAGACAGGCGGAGCCGGGCCGGAACAACAGGGACAGGCGAGTTGTCAGACAGACACGAAATTACACACCCGCACGAGGAAGGGACGCAATATTCACTTGAAGTTCTCAGTGAACCTTGCTGAACACATAGATATTCCAAGTCGCTGTTTGCTCATGCTTTATGTTAATAGATGCCAAATACAATGGGCTATGATAAGTTTTAGCCAGCCTTGATTACAGCAATTTTGACATGTTTAATAACGCCTCTTCTATTTTGCAGACGATACCGTGTTAGTATCAAGCTACTCCCATCTATGAACAATTGTTGACATATCTTACAATGAAACTTCGTGGAAGTAAGGAAATCGTCGAATTTCAACAAGGGCAAATAATAGGATGGCATTAGTGTGGCAAGTCAAATAGAGAAATTGCTAGGTTTTTCCAGGTTAATCAATAAACAATTAATAATATTGTCAAGAAAGTTAATGAAGAAGGCCATTGTCGCGTGGAACAACGTTCAGGAAGACCAAGCATCGTGTCTGAGTAAACAAAAAGGACACTGAATAGGGAAGTCATCAGAAACCGTTGTCAGAGCGTCAAATATGTCGCCAACATCATGGATACGTTGTCACATTCGGTGAGAAAGACTCTGAAAGAGTTAGGATATTAAAGAAGATTTGTATGAAAGTCCTTGATTTCAGAGGTTAACAGGAACAGGCGTATGGACTGGGCGAGAGAATTTGAGAGCAATATTATGAATGCTGTCAGTCTGTCATTTGGTCAGATGAAAGTAAATTCTGCCAAGATTCTAATTCGAGACATGGAACACTGAATGTTTGCAAGCGACCGTGAAACATGGAGGGATTGGAATAATGATGTGGGGAGCTGTCTGGTTTGAGATTATCTGAGCTGATTCTTACTGATGAGCAGTTGAATCATTCAAAATACTATCAAATATTAGAGAAAGGACAACTCCAACTCTTTGAAACCAATCAGATAGACAAGAATGTCTACATTTTTCAAGAATATTTCGCGCCATATCATACGGGCAAAGTAGTAAACTCCTGGACGGAATCGCAAGCAATCAAGTCACTGCTATGGATAGCCCAGAATCTTGACATGAATCCAATAGAGCACGTTTAGGAGCACCTTGACAGAAGACTTCGAGAGCGTGCAACCAAAATCATGTCAGTGGCAACCCTTAAAGAAGCATTGTTAAAGGAATGGCAAAATATGGTACAGATGATTGTTGATAATTTGATCAAATCGATGAAAAATCAAATACAAGTACAGAAACTAGAAAATGGAGGACCTACTCTATACTAGTTCTAAATACTGTTTGTTTATGTTGAATAGGGATTACGTAATTAAATTTTGAAATTGGATGTAGTTTATTTCTTCTGGCTAAAAACTTTTCTCAAGCCACTGTATACCCGATTGTAAATTATTTTATTCGCCTTTAATCCTTTATATTTAACCAAAACCGGTGTTATTATTTCTTCGGTGAGAGCTTTGAGCTTATTTCCAGTCAGCCTAGTCCTCAATAAGAAGTATACCACGGCTTATTGACTAAAAGAAGAATGACAACTATCTTCGTCAATAAGAATTGCAACACTTGAAGAACCAAGAATGGACGATCAACGATTTATATTGGCACCGATCCTTAAAACATTTTGGAGACTGTATAAGTTTAGTTATCCAATAGCCGTGCAAGGAGTGAGATATCGGAACTCGATACTAGACCAACGGGGCGTAAGAGACATTTACAGGAAGAGAGGGTGTTATATAGGCTTAACGATAGGTTCATTTGCAAATGGTCAAGGAAATGACAAAGATTAAGCTTTTACTTATCTAAGTACCCTGGGAATCATCCCTTTGTTCAAATTTAAAGTTAATTTATACGAAAGGGAAAAAAATAGTGGGGTTGTTTTTCTGGGTCCCCCTTTGATCAAAATGAAATATACTTATCCAAGTACCCAAGGTAATTCAGAATATATATGATTATGGGGTTCTATCTCCAAAACCCAAGCAGGAGTTCGATAAGAAACAGACAAACAGAGACTAAAACTTTATTATATATATATATATATATATATATATATATATATATATATATATATATATATATATATATAAATAACAATAATAATAATAATAATAATATAAATATAAGTAATCATACTCGTCTGAAAAAAAACTTAGGTGTTTTGGCTTGTAAATGAACAAACCAATACCCAAGTAAAAATAAGGGATACAAAACGAAAGAACTAAGAACATGTAATTGAGGCGAAAACAATCGTCCAGAATCCAAGCTCAGAGTGCAAAGAAAAAACCTCCAAAATGAGTAAAGCAAAAGTAACTAAGTGCTCAATACACTAAGCAGAGCAGATCTAACTATGAACCTAAAGAGCCTGGCAAACCTACCTAGGTTTCACCTACGCGTACCCTGACGATCCGCGTAGGTGAAACCTAGGTAGGTTTGAAACTTTTAGGTTCATAGTTTATAATATATATATATATATATATATATATATATGTGTGTGTGTGTGTGTGTGTGTGTGTGTGTGTGTGTGTGTGTGTGTAAGTAAATTTGTCTATTCGGAATTTAGTTAATAATGTGTGCTCGCAACTGTTTGTGCGTGTGTGCGTGTCTAGTTGCCATTTTTATTCATGTCCAGTGTTGTTGATCGGGAGATGATTTGTGTAAGAGTGAAAAAAATCGGTTACTCTGATTGTGGTTGTATGTAGAATGTTCTTAGATTCTTAGCAAGGGTTTTAGAAATTCTGTCATTTTTTTTTTAATAAATTTTATGAATTTATAAATTTTATAATGTATACTTCACGAACATTAAACTTACATTTTAATCTAATGGCGTCCCAATTGATGCCCAGTAAATAATTAAAAAAAGATTGACATTTTTCTTATTTACCTTTTATATCAACTGTGAGGAAAAAAGGAGGACAGCCAACATATTTCCACGAGCTGCATATTAAAGGTCAAATAACCGCATATGGCACGCGAGCCGCGGTTTGATCATCCCTGTAATAGAGGTTGCGGTAGTAATACGACTCACGTATACCTCCCAGAAATACCTCGTATAGAGTGGTAAAACATTTATTCCCACTAATACCTCACAAAGAAAAGGAATTTATTTCACAAAATTTATGTTAGCGAGACGAAACATAGTTCACTTCAAACGTTTGAGCTATCATGGCTCTCACCAAATTCAAGTTACTTTTTACCTTTAGTAAAATTTTATCTTTTTATTATATTTCCTCATCCATGTTCTGGCAACAATTTACGCGCGGTCGTTAAATAGATTTTAGCTTATTTCCTCAGTACTCCTTGACTTCAATGTCTTGTGAGTGTCAAATTTTCCAAGCCCTATTGTCTCATGATGTAATTGCAAATATTTCGATTCTAAGTATAAGCGTTTTTTTGTTTTTATTTTTCTGAAAACTTAATCATTGATCGCGTGTTCAGTTCATGATATTCTCACTATCCTTCTGTAGAACCACGCTTTTTTTGCCTCTCTTCATCTGTGAGGAGATTTCCTAGCAGTCGCTTTGTTAGCATTTTTCAATTTTTCTTGCATGCACTATGTTACATGAGATTCTTAACCCACTTTACCCCTCACCCTATACAAAGATATGTGTGTGTATGTGATGACAAAAATATATGTGTGTATGTTACGACATAGGTGACCATTTGCATGTGTATTTGTGTAATTTATTTATATTTATGTTTTTGTATGAATGATAAAATGCAATTTTACCTGTGTTTCTCATAATTCGGTAAATCCTTTTAGATTTGTTAAGTTTCGTTAAAATCCGTTAAACTCCGTTAAACTCCGCTGGGCGCGGAAAATTCCCCGTCCGGCTAAAAAAGAATGAAAAAAAGTTATTCGTATATTAGCTCATTTGGAGATCCTTTGAGAATTGAGTAGAGTCGATAAATGCTGACATCATCTTTTACGTGTGTAAGCGCAGACAGACATGCCCGTAAAAGTTTTCAGTGGCTCGTGAGTATATACGTTGCATTCCAATAACGGACTCGGAGATTATCGGCGTTTATATGGAACGGCAATAATTATTGCCTGGATTAGACTATAGCTATCGTCTCTCGCAAGCCTAATCCGATTATAATCATTGTCTTTGAAGCGGAATCCTTCGTCGGGAAATCCGGACATTGATCAAACCCGGACGCAACATAATAATGATTAATTTCTGCATGGTTATCATTTCTTTTATCTTCATTCTTTAATTTTTCTTATCTTTCTGTCACGCTGGTTCTTGCATATAGACAGCTCATCAGCTGGAGGATGTAACTCGTCTCGGAGCCTGTCCAGAATCGTCTAATCCAGTAGATCCGCGTGTCTTCATTATATAGTCTACTTGTATAACAGAGTTAGAATCTGAAATTGAGACACAGAAAACGGACCTGCAAAAATGTTTCTATGGAAAGATAATGCTCATGTATTTTCTCTGCGAGCAAAATATTTACCGATATGGTAAGCAAAAAATAATGCGTTCTAGAGCCACTCATAATATATCATAGTTTTATTTTCGGTTATCCTGTGCGAATATTTCAATTTAAATAGTTCTGTCCTTAGCAAATATACCATTTTATGTCGTGACACTCTGATGTCACGACATAAATAGGGATTAACGAAAAAGTACGATTTCTTTTGCTTACGCGAATGGTGCCAGCTTGGCTTCTAAGAGGCGGCGAGAGGAATGACGTCACGAGAACACAGGTCGCACGTTGGCACGGCGACCCTCCGGGGGTGGTCTTAGCCGAGTTCTAACTTTGATGTGGGAAGCGTATCGACTCTTCAAAATTTTTGGCAGCTCTTCGCTGAATTCAGGCCATATGGAATTATAACCTAAACTCAAACAAATACAGATCATCACTGTCAGACTACTACGCCCACGAGACATCACGGCAAATCGTTTGCCATTTTAGACTTCGTATCTGCATTCTGTAACACAAAACGCACAGGAAGAAGAGGAGCATGCTCCTTCAGGTCAGGTTTTCAACCTTCAGATCTGTTCCCAAACTATAATCTACACGGGGTCCGGTTTTACTTAAAACTTATTTCATATTGTACATATAACTGTTCAGCTCTTATTCTTTAAATGTTTTCTTATTTAATGTTAGAATGTTGCATAAACCAACGTTTTTAATCTTTTTGTATGCCTTGGAATGTTGGTCACTAACAGCGGAATTCCAACGAGGAATAGACGCATTAGGAACACAGAACCACCCCTAATCTCCGATTGCATAAAAAATGGCATTGTGGGACAAGTTCCCCCATGTCCAAATGGAAGACATCATAACCATCGTTAATAAGAGAAAATTGAAATGTTATGGACACGTCATAAGAACGAAGAATATTAACAGAACCATTGTACATAGAAAGAGTAAAAGAAACAATTTACTAAAGGCGTGGCCTCTCAGTACCCCCGCCTCCTGCACCCGTGGCTTCGATTCCCGTGCCATCAGGAGCATCGAGTGGGGGACACTGGTCCGATCTGGCGTCAAACAAGGCACTGCGCCGACAGGACAAGCCATCTGATCAACCCTCGTTCCATCGCTTAGCGCTGTTTTCGCTGGCTCGGTCACGTCCTGCGACGACCTGATGATCGACCTAATAGAATCATCTATCAGTGCGACCCGCCTTCTGCAAACTGGAGACGGTCTCGTGGTAGATCGATGGACGTCCTCCACCAGTACCTCCAGCAGATCAATCTGATATTGGAGGATATTCCCACAGCCTGCCAATTACGCCAGGGCTGAACCCCGTTTATGATAAGAAATTTAGCAGCAGCAGCAGCAGCAGCAGAAGGACGTCACTCTTTGAGAAAATGGTTAAGCGAGAAGGATTGTGGAGAATTTGATTGTTCAGGCGGGAGAAGCAATGTATTTACCTTATTGTCCAAAAGGTACAAATACGCCACGTGGGCAAAATTGGGATGGTGTGGAGGATGGTCTTCACCTGTCTTATCTCTCACTTAGCTAACCTCACTTACTGACCCAATCATCCGTACATTGTTCCTTTCACCAAAAACATCTCATCCACGCAACCATTCCATACACATACACCACAATGTCATATTCACTCTAAGAATTCTTGCCTAATCCCCATATGTGCAGTTTTTGTGGAGGGCTGGGTAGATAAAATCTACAAATATAAATCTTCAATATTAATGATGTAAAAAAAACTATCTACACAACTAATGTTAGTGCCAGACCCCCTCAACAGTCTAATCATGGCAGAGATAACAGTTAACTGGATGAAAATATACTGCAGGATTAATAAAATGATTTCCATGTATTCGTTCTGTAATCACGCGTTTAAACACGGTAACAATGACCTGGAGTTGTTCGATTCTTACTAATTAAAAGTTGTTACTTTTTACTAACTTTTTATAGTTGCAGGGGTCACTTGTTACCACGTGATCCCAGAAGTAGTTCTAAGGGGGTAGAAATGTATTTTTCGTCCCTGATTTTTTACATTCGCTTTATACAAGTTATTAGACGGTCACAGTACGACCCGGAAATGAATCTTATTTTGCAACTTAAGGTAAATGCTTTTGCTTCTAATCCTCGGCCTGAAACGTTTCTAATTTTTTAGGTGGCTAGGGTTGACATTTTCTCGACAGGATAGTTATGGCACAGAGGCAATGTGTATGTCATAGGTGATGGACTAAATGAATGGTCTTCCTAACAGAGCATCTGGTTGTCGAATATGTCGCTATTTGCCTACGATGTGTCACGTCTTTCAGTCTTGGATGACTGAAAGACGTGACACATGGTCGATTAAATGCGGAGTGCACATGCGCCAACATATGGGCGAAGTATTTTAAGCAATTTTAATGGTCGGCCTATACCCAATTGTATCATGGCTCTATGTTCGTTCTGCTTGTTCTGCATATATATATATATATATATATATATATATATATATATATATATATATATATATATATATATGAACATTGAAGTCAACACTCCAGAAGCGACAGGCTGTTTCATGCTAGACATAATGACGATTGCGTCTAGCATGAAACAGCCTGTCTCTGAGTGATGACTTCAATGTTTACTTTTATATTTACATACGCTCTATATCTGATATTGAGCACTTTATCCCATAAATATAGCACACTTTAAGAGTATATTTCTTGTGATGAAATATACTCTAAAATGTGTATATATATATATATATATATATATATATATATATATATATATAGAGAGAGAGAGAGAGAGAGCGAGAGCGAGGAGGGGGAGATGCCATGCCAGACTATGTATGTTACTCGTACTATTTAACGTAGTAGTATTTGCCATATTGTTAGGCTTTCGGTTCCCCGACCAGGCGCAGGTTAATCCTTTCATGTGGTTAATAATTATTTAGTACAGATGTGGACAGGTAGAAATTCCTGTGTTTGTGTCCAGTTACGTGGTAAGGAGTTTTTCTCAAGGCTCAGACCACGTACGTTCTGAAAGCACTAGTTATATAAAACGCCCCGTCAAACTTTTCAAAGCAAGCATTTCAATGAGTCAACATCGGAATCCTGATTTAGAGTCGTGGTTCGCGTCGATAAATTTTCAGCACCGCCTCCTAACGGTTTTCCACAGCCATCATATAACGGCATGACTTTGACGGCTAGCAAACAACACAGAGTGTCAAAATATATTGGATGATTATTAATCGCTCAGTGTCTGGAGATTTCTGGCAACGGAATCAAGACATCTGTGATATTGATCAGTGTCGATATTATCTGATATATTTTTGTCTTTTCTTAAACCTTTTCTCTATCAAATATTCATTTGTGTTTTCTTTCTCCAATTTTTCTTTCTACCTTTTCTTTATTTATTTCTGTCTTCGTTTCTTTCTTTTTTTCATTTTTTTGTTTGTTTCTTTCTTTACTTTCTTCCTTTCTTTTCTTTCCTTTTTTCTTTATTTTTCTTTCTTTTATTTCCATCTTTTCTTTCTTTCTTTTTTCCTTTCGTTCTTTCCTTTCCTTCATATCCTTGCTTTATTTCTTTCTTTCTAAAATCAATAATGCTTTTATTGATCACCTTGAAATTATAATCTTTCTTTTCTCTTCTTGCATTGTTTGTTTTTTCTTTCTCTCTTTCTTTCATTGATTCTTTTTTCTTTCTTTTTTTCATTCATTCTTTCTTTTTTTCTCGAAAGTAACATTGACTCTACATTTTAAGTGATCTTTATTCTTTTTAAAATCTCGCTTTTTTTCTTTCTTTCGCTATCATAATTTTTTATTTGTTTATAAAATTTGAATTAGGCACGACTCTACCAATTCTTCCTCGGCAATGACTAATGACTGACTAATTAGCCAGTCAATGTGAATTTTGGAAAGAAATAATTAAATGAAAAGAAATATGAATATTAACAATGCGAGAGTTAATGGTACTTTGTTAAGAAAGAATAAAAGAAAGAATGAGTGAAAGAAAAGTAAGAATGAAAGAAAAAGTGAAAGAAAGAAAAATGAAAAAAAGAAAGAATTAAATAAAAATAAATATAAATAATAACGACATGAGAATTAATCGTTATTTTGAAAGAAAGAAAGAAAGAAAGAAAGAAAGAAAGACTTAAATAATAAGAAATATCAATAAGAACAATTCGATAGTAAATGATAATTTGGAAAGAGAGAGAGTGAAAGAAAACGAATGAAAGAAAGAAAAAATAAAAGAAAGAAAAAATGAAAGAAAAAAAGAGGGATAGACTTAAATGAAAAGAAATACCAATAATAGCTATGGTAGAGTTAATGGTAATTTGGAAAGAATAAAAGAGTAGAAGGAAGATTTTACAATGACAGAATCAATGTTAATTTGAAAGAAAGAATGAAAGAAACGGAGAAAGATGATAAAAGGTAAACATTCCTTCTTTCTTTCTTTCTTTCCAAAATGCACACTTATATCCACGTACAGAATGCTCCGAAAGTCTTGTCATCCATATATGATATAATTTTCTGTTTCACATGGCATACACGAGCTCCTTCAGTGTCCTTCTCGGTGTGCGACAGTGTCAATGAAAGTGAAGAAACTGAATCTAGTCAATGTGCGTCGTTTGATTGAATTACTTGTTCGTTTATTGTTCTCATTATTTTTGGTGGGGGAGACAAGACTTTTCGGATCACCCTGTACATTGCTTTTAAAAGCCATCTATTTTATAGACCTTTTATCATATAAAATCTTTCTAAGTTTCTTTCTTTATGTTGTTATTTCTTTCCTTGTTTCTTTCTGTCTGTATGTTGTTATTTCTTTCTTCGTTTCTTTCACTCTGTTATTTCTTTCTTCGTTTCTCTCTTTCAGTTATTTCTTTCTTCGTTTCTTTCTTTCTGTTATTTCTTTCTTCGTTTCTTTTATTCTGTTATTTCTTCATTTCTCTCTTTCAGTTATTTCTTTCCTCGTTTCTCTCTTTCTGTTATTTCTTTCTTCGTTTCTTTCTTTCACTTATTTCTTTCTTCGTTTCTTTCTTTCTGTTATTTCTTTCTTCGTTTCTTTCTTTCAGTTATTTCTTTCTTCGTTTCTTTCTTTCTGTTATTTCTTTCTTCGTTTCTCTCTGTCAGTTATTTCTTTCTTCGTTTCTTTCTTTCTGTTATTTCTTTCTTCGTTTCTCTCTTTCTGTTATTTCTTTCTTCGTTTCTTTCTTTCTGCTATTTGTTTCTTCGTTTCTTTCTTTCAGTTATTTCTTTCTTCGTTTCTTTCTTTCTGTTATTTCTTTCTTCGTTTCTTTCTTTGTGTTATTTCTTTCTTCGTTTCTCTCTTTCAGTTATTTCTTTCTTCGTTTCTTTCTTTCTTGTTTCTTATTTCTTTCTTCGTTTCTTTCTTTCTGTTATTTCTTTCTTCGTTTCTTTCTTTGTGTTATTTCTTTCTTCGTTTCTTTCTTTCAGTTATTTCTTTCTTTGTTTCTTTCTTTCTGTTATTTCTTTCTTCGTTTCTTTCTTTCTGTTATTTCTTTCTTCGTTTCTTTCTTTCTGTTATTTCTTTCTTCGTTTCTTTCTTTCTGTTATTTCTTTCTTCGTTTCTTTCTTTCAGTTATTTCTTTCTTCGTTTCTTTCTTTCTGTTATTTCCTTCTTCGTTTCTTTCTTTCAGTTATTTCTTTCTTCGTTTCTTTCTTTCTGTTATTTCTTTCTTCGTTTCTCTCTTTCAAAGTTAACATTGATGGTTTCATTGTTCTTATTGAACTTTTTCTTCGTGTAAAATTTTTCTTTCTTTCATTCTTTTTTTTTTTTCCTTTCATTTTTTCTTTCTTTCATTCGTTCTTTCCAATTTATAAATAACACTCGCATTGTTATTATTCATATTTCTTTTTTGTCTAAGTCTTTCTTTCTTTTCAATTTTTCGTTTTTTCATTTTTCTTTCATTTTTTCTTTCTTTCATTCTTTCTCTCCAAATTACCAGTAACTCTCGCATTGTTATTAATATTTCTTTTTATTTACGTTTTCTTTCTTTCGTTCTTTCTTTCTTTTTCTTTCTTTCTTTTTTCCTTTACAAAATTCATATAAACTGTTTTTGTTGATAGTTTGTATTTTATGTGTGTCTTGTCGTCAAATATCTTTCTTTCTTTCATTCAATCATTTCTTATCACTGTGTTACCTCTCACATTTTCCTACCTATTCAGTTCTTTGTATTTCTCTCCTTTTCTTATTGCTTTCTACATCTTTTTTTCTTCCTTCAACCAATTTCACTATTTTATCAGCGTATGAAATAAATAAATATAAGTGCTGACTAGCTAAATCAGTTCCTTACATAACGTCTTCCGAATTTCGAGAACATTCAACTGTAAAATGATTACGCTCGTCTATTAACTTTCCACATTCTATAAGATGTAGCAAATCAAAAACACCAGAAGATGGAATCTGAGACACTTATTCCCGAAGGAACAGACGGTTGTGAAAAATAAAACAACTCAAGAGAGACCTTATTATGACATTAGCCAAGGACTCATACCTAATGGATTTACTATTCTCCAAATTGAATGTTAAAAAGAATGTATCAGCAACCATGTAGGGAAGAATATTTAATCTTGTCTGACTTGTTAAAATGCATAATCTCCAGCTTATAAAATGTTCCTATTTGTTAAAAGCCGTGATTTATATCTAATAATGTAGTCTGATTTTTGAAAATAAACGATTTCCATATTATAAAATAGCCCAATTAGTGGAATGCTAAAATCTGTATCTTATAGAACATAAACACTTCAAATACATCAGTGTGTGTATCAGTTATGACAAATATTAATACAAGAGAAAAAGGAGTTGAAAATAGCGTAGGCAGCGATAGCGGTAGTTTCACACAATACCGCAGATTGCTACAAATCCGAAACATTTACTTTAAATAGCCTCATCAGATCGAGACTCTTATCTGGATCTCAAGCATAGCGCCAAACCCCTTCAGAAACATGTAAGCTATCATTTGTGTAAAAAACGATCACTTGTTTAGGAATGGCTTTGATCGAGTAAAGTCTACGGTTCATGGTGAAAAACATCCTTTTTTAATCTTGTGCACTGGCACTACAGAATCACAAACTGTTGTGGTGCCCTCCCTCTATGTTGAACTCTTCCGCCTACTGTAAGATTAGTAGGAGAGAAGGTCTTAGAGGAACAGTCGACTAGACTGTTCATTTCTGTCGAACTCTCTGTCTCGGCATACAGGAACTCGGACGAGGCTTCGCCGAAGGGCAAAGTTTCGTCCGGAGAGATAGACAGTACCTGAACCCGTTTAGGCGGCTTCAAAGGGAATATTTTTGGCTGAACCTACGGGCTCGGAGTACCCACAATAAACTGGCCTTGTGCCACATACACTCTCGTGGGGGGGGGAGCTGTTCAATATTAATAGTCCACCAGACTGTTCGTTTCTGTCGAACTCTCTGCCTGGAGCAGAGAGGAACTCGGACGGGGTTTTGTCGAAGGGCAAAGTTTCATCAGGGGAGGTAGACAGTCCCTGAACCCGTTTAGGCGGGTTCAAAGGGAATGTTTTTGGGCGAGCCTTGGAGAACCCACGGTAAACTCGGCCTTGTGCCACGTACATCCCTTGTGTAGGCGGGGGTGCTGTTAAATATAACAATCGAATTGATTGAACGCTGGGTCAACCGACATACACTCACTAGAATTGTTTTGTTATTTCTTTAACCATTTACTTGGTTATAACACAAACAAAGACCTGCACTGGAGAACAGAAACCACATCCCTTTGTGACTTTCAACAGCAACTACTAAAATGGATATCATATGTAATTCGAAGAGAGATTAATCACGTAATAAAATTGCTAATATTCAATACTATTTCAAATAGAACATTAGTAGATAAGCCTCCAATTGATGGAGGCTTAAATTCCAATCTTTTAATTTATAAGTTGGAGAATATGCATTTTTACAAATCAGACGAGATTAAATATTCTCCCCTACATGATTAGCGATACATTTCTTTTAACATTCAGTTTAGGGAAGGGTGAAGAAATTAGGTATGGCTTCTTGGCTAATGTCATAATAAGATTTTCGCTAAGTATAAAGAGTGCTAACATTTAATGGACTTGAGAAAACTATTTTCATGAAAAACATTTTGAAAGGAAAGATTCTATAAATTTCAACTGACAGCAAAACTCGCTATTGGTCAATGAATTTTAAATGTTTTCTTATAAAGAAACGGCTCTTATTGCTATTACCATCTGTTAGGAAAATCCTTTTTCTAGCATTCAAAAGTCAGCTTTATGAAATGATACCATCTGCTTACTTCAAAATCGGCCATTTTGTTAAACGTCATCAAGTCTATTCTATGAAATAGCCTGACTTCTGAAGGAACATACTTTGTGGCCGATATTTAATGATATTTTCATATAGCTTCATAAATTGATAAATAACGTTGGCTGAATTCTTTTTAAAACTTGTTTGTTTACGAAGAGCTCCTCAAAAATACAATGTTTGCGGCCACATCACGCAGAAAAAATGGTTCCCGTACAATTATTGAAGTTAAGCGACGTCCAGCCTAGTGAATACCTAGATGCTGTAAGCTTGGATGTGCGTGGGTTCCTTGTATTCCTTCACACACAAATACCCTTGGGAACTTTTTACTCACCCGTACTTAATTATGGATTAATTAGTAATACTTGTATTACCAAAATGATTATTATCTAAAAAAAAAAAATTCTTAGAAACTAAAAATATTTTCTGGCTTTAAATAGCCCGCAAAGTGTTGATAAGACGTAAACAAACGAATCAAACAATTAACTTAAACATACAAAGTTAGATGGTCAAATATATTCGATATTGCGACTTCAATCTTTTTCTTCATTTGTTTTCACTTTGCATTGATATACTCAGGTCGTTTTTATATTCTACAACTGTTAAGTAAGCAATGTTGAAAAGAACTAAAGAAATATCATTTCAAGTGGCTTATTTTACTCAGCATTTTCTTACGCTGAACAGTTTACGATGTTGCTCAAGCATTACTCACCACAAAAGACGGATTCGATTTCAATTTATTGGAGTATGTATATCCGAGAAACTAGCAAAAGGTTTTCGGAAATTAGATGCAAAATGGCTTCCTGAAACTAATAAAAGAACAGCTAGAAAATGCCATTTTTTAATTACCCGGTGCTGTGATTTTGTGGAGATTTCAGAAATATACACTGGTAAAAGTATAACACAGAGTTATTATGAACAGACTAAACCATCAGTTCGAATTACACGATCTAATTCGCTCGAATTTCTTATATTTATAATGTAAATCAACATATCGGACTGCAAGAAATAGGACTCAAAAAAAATCTTTCCAAAAACAGAATTTATGATCTGGAATTAGAATGCTACATGCCCTGAATCAATCATAAAAACTGACAATGTGGAATTATCAAATTCAAAACACTTCAAATACTTCAGCCTTCGAATCAGTTATAAAAAAACATTAGTGTTGTAACTAAGTTATCAAAAACAACATAGAAAAACGGAATTGGTTTAGCAAGTTTATTACTTTTTGGTAGAGGGGAACATAATATAGAACAGAAACTAGGGAAAAGAATATTTAACCGACATTTTATGACTATTTTCAGCAAAACTTCTGCGACTGCTATTCCTGATATTCCTCTTGATGTAGGAGTATTTTTATGCGTTTCGTCCAACTGCCGAATTCCGTCTGTAGGGAAAAATTCTCCCTCACAACAATTAGTAACGGAAAAAAAAAGAAATTGGACACAGAATAAAACACTGCCAAAGTTACTTTCACATAGCAAATCCCTAGGAAACCAAAACATTGACCTGAAAACCTCGAGCCATGTTCTTAAATAGTCTCGTTAGATCGAGGCTGGCATACGACTGTCATGCATGACGACAAACCTTTTCAGGAACACCTAAGCTGTGACCTGTATACAGTCACTATGTAAGTTCAGTGGTTTAAAAATGGCTTTGATCGTGTGAAGCCTATAGGTCTTCGAATCTTGTGGATTAGTCTAACGCTTTCGCCCAGCCCCTCAACCTCCGACGTCTTACTCTCTGGAGTGTCTACTCGGTCTTAAGGGAGTGGCTGTAGGTCCCCCGAGCATCTGTAGATTATTCGACCGGTCCACTGGTTTAATCTTACTTCCTGCCCACGTTGTATTTGGCTTGATCCAGAAAGCAGAAGTAATGTTCATCCATTCACGGTCGACTGGAGATGTAGACACGACTGGGGAGTCTGCGTTAAGAAATTTAGAATGCAGCAAAAAAAAAAAAAAAAAAATATCTGCAGAAAGCCTGACAACCAACTATTCAATGATTGAATTGTTAATGTCTTTTATATAGCAGAAAAGAATAGTAGAGAAAAGAAAACGGGTTACAGAAGAGAAAAGTAATTGACGTAAAAACGCATACACTGGATTCTGGACAGAGAGAGAGAGAGAGAGAGAGAGAGAGAGAGAGAGAGAGAGAGAGAGAGATAGTTATGATTAACTTGTTGTTAAATCATCTCAGAACGATATACGCTTCTTGCGATGGGGGAATAAGATTTCTGGGCGCGGCTTAAAGTTTATAGTGGCGTTCCTCCTTAGCATTAGTAACAGTAGCAGTAATATTCGTAGTAGCAGAAGCAGCGGTACTTATATCAACAGCACATGTTAGCGGACGCTTCTTTCCAATCTCTGACGCCACTTTCTCTCCTTCTTGAGTCTCCAACTAGACTCTCCACTGCCTCCAGCCCAACTCTTGCCCGGGCTAATTCTCTTCTATCTTTCTCTTCCGTCTGCCTCTTCCATCTCCATGCTCTCCAGTCTCTCTCTTTCGTCTGTCTCTTTTTCAGCATAACTACGCGTTTATAAAGACAAATCCGGCTGGTAACAACTGAACCTTGTCCTACCACTTCGAGGTTTTTCCTGTTTCAACCAAAATCACGTGAATTCTAAAGGTCCTCCTTGCTTACTCAGCTCTATTCCAAGTTTTAATCAATAAAAATTATTTTGACCATTTCCATTGTCTGCTAATGACCCAGTTCCAATTGGTACAGATCGTGCTCTAGATAGGATTTCCCATCAGTAAACGAAATGCTCTGATCAATTTCGCTAGTCCAAATCGACTCCAATTTCACTAAAAAAAAAAATAGTGTGTTTGTTTGTGTTTCCCAGACTCTCTCTGTCACACTAGTGCTGCACATATCTGCCAGGAATTTTTCATTGGCGGTCATTGATATGCAAAGTCAAAAAAAATATAATACTAGCAATAATATTTATAAATGGCACTCGTATTCGAGGATAACCATCTAGAGGGCGGCTATACAATCCCTACTGTAGACACCTGCTTAAGTGAAACTGCGTTAGTTCCACCCCCAGTGACCGTCTGTGGTTTATACGGCAACTATGCTTAACAGAACTTAGTTACAGTTTCTGGCAGAGATTGTTTTATCTTGAGGATCAACAATCTGAACAAGGCCAGCCCACTCAAACCCTCGGTGACTTCGTGCTGGCACAGCCATCGATGGCTCTTAAAGGTCCGTCTATCCAGTTTCACTCATTTTCGCCCCCTCCAGACCAATAACATCACGGAGTCTTCTGACAAATCGACCATCGTGAGATTTGAACCCGAATCTCATGGTCAGAAAAAGAATCTTCTAACCACATACAAAGACCTCCTAACGGACGTGTATCATCATCTATCTATCTATCTATCTATCTATCTATCTCTCTCTCTCTCTCTCTCTCTATATATATATATATATATATATATATATATATATATATATATATATATATATATATATATAAAGAAATATAGTCTTAAGATGTGCTATATTTATGGGATAAAGTGCTCAATATCAGAGATAGAGCGTGTGTAAATATAAAAGTGAACATAGAAGTCAACAGAGGCGACAGTCTGTTTCATGCTAGATGCATTCACCAGGCCTGACAATTGCATCTAGCATGAAACTGTCGCCTCTAAGTGTTGACTTCTCTGTTTCAACATAGCAACACTCAGAGCAGAAGAAAATGTGAATAGACATGGTCGTCCATATTCTGCTGATATCTGTTTATATTTCTGAGATATTTCAATTATTAACATTGTTCGGACTGTTGTCCTCATCTTTATTTCCGCATTCACGACGTTTCAGCTGCTCTACGCTCCGGCTTTCTTCAGATGATTGGAATTTCAATCTGAACCTTTTATCTCGTCCACCAGGGTAGATTATTCTAGTTCCACCTGCCATCCCTCTTCCGGATGTCTCGGTTATCTCCCTTTAACTCAGCTCTCCAAGTTTTTCTTCCCAGGTTTTGAACTCGCAAATCTTTGCATCCATTCACTTCATCCAACAGCTCCAATGGCAGTAGCTCCAGCAAACTGGGCTGGTAGGTTACAAGAGGATAACAGCACTCAGAAAAAAAGATCTATGGTCCATATAACATCAGGACGACCTTCAGCAGACACCTCTTCCGAGTAAGAACCCAGCCCATAGAAGAGAACATGAGTAAGGACTGTATATACGCCATCCCGTGCAGCTGTGGTAATAAATATAAAGGTGATATAAGCCGTCACCTTAAGTTAAGACTGCAATAACATCGTACAGCCGTAACACGAAGGAAAATAGAAAATTCAGGCGTAGATGACCACATATGGAGGGGAAAGCGATACACAGTCCGCTGTGAGATGAGGTTGAAATAATAGACAGAAGACATTACAGGAAAATACGAGAACTTAATGAATCCAAACATAATGCAGAAATACAAACTCATTGAAGGCCGGCTTAGTACAATGCCGAAGCATCGTGAATATGGCAACGAAGATGTGGACAATATTCCTAACAATGTAAATAATTACAATAACAATGTCAGAAATAATGACAATACCTAATGTCAGAAAACCATATACAACTAGTTGAAGCATCGTGAATATGGCAAATGGACAATATTCCTAACAATTTAATTACAATACCTAATGTCAGAAATACAGATAGTTCTAGTTGAAAGATGAATATGGCAACGAAGATGTGGACAATATTCCTAACAATGTAAATAATTACAATACCTAATGTCAGAAATAACTGCCGAAGCATCGTGAATACATGTGGACAATATTCCTAACAATAAATAATTACAATACCTAATGTCAGAAATAAGATAGTTCTAGTTGAAGGCCTGAGAGTACAACTGAGAAGCATCGTGAATATGGCAACGAAGATGTGGACAATATTCCTAACAATGTAAATAATTACAATACCTAATGTCAGAAATACAGATAGTTCTAGTTGAAGGCCTGAGAGTACAACTGCCGAAGCATCGTGAATATGGCAACGAAGATGTGGACAATATTCTAACAATGTAAATAATTACAATACCTAATGTCAGAAATACAGATAGTTCTAGTTGAAGGCCTGAGAGTACAACTGCCGAAGCATCGTGAAACGAAGATGTGGACAATATTCCTAACAATGTAAATAATTACAATACCTAATGTCAGAAATACAGATAGTTCTAGTTGAAGGCCTGAGAGTACAACTGCCGAAGCATCGTGAATATGGCAACGAAGATGTGGACAATATTCTAACAATGTAAATAATTACAATACCTAATGTCAGAAATACAGATAGTTCTAGTTGAAGGCCTGAGAGTACAACTGCCGAAGCATCGTGAATATGGCAACGAAGATGTGGACAATATTCCTAACAATGTAAATAATTACAATACCTAATGTCAGAAATATAGATAGTTCTAGTTGAAGGCCTGAGAGTACAACTGCCGAAGCATCGTGAATATGGCAACGAAGATGTGGACAATATTTCTAACAATGTAACAATACCTAATGTCAGAAATACAGATAGTTCTAGTTGAAGGCCTGAGAGTACAACTGCCGAAGCATCGTGAATATGGCAACGAAGATGTGGACAATATTCCTAACAATGTAAATAAATCTGAGAGTACAACTGCCGAAGCATGAATATGGCAACGAAGATGTGGACAATATTCCTAACAATGTAAAAATGTAGACAGATCCTAGTTGAAGGCCTGAGAGTACAACTGCCGAAATCGTGAATATCGATGTGGAAACAATGTAAATAATTACAATAAGATGTCAGGACAGATAGTTTCGAACAAATGTGAATATGGCAACGAAGATGTGGACAATACCTAATAATCTAATGAAATATAGATAGTTCTAGTTGAAAGAGAGTACAACTGCCGAAGCATCGTGAATATGGCAACGAAGATGTGGACAATATTCCTAACAATGTAAATAATTACAATACCTAATGTCAGAAAAGATAGTTCTAGTTGAAGGCCTGAGAGTACAACTGCCGAAGCATCGTGAATATGGCAACGAAGATGTGGACAATATTCAACAATGTAAATAATTACAATACCTAATGTCAGAAATACAGATAGTTCTAGTTGAAGGCCTGAGAGTACAACTGCCGAAACATCGTGAATATGGCAACGAAGATGTGGACAATATTCCTAACAATGTAAATAATTACAATAACTAATGTCAGAAATACAGATAGTTCTAGTTGAAGGCCTGAATACAACTGCCGAAGCATCGTGAATATGGCAACGAAGATGTGGACAATATTCTAACAATGTAAATAATTACAATACCTAATGTCAGAAATACAGATAGTTCTAGTTGAAGGCCTGAGAGTACAACTGCCGAAGCATCGTGAATATGGCAACGAAGATGTGGACAATATTTCTAACAATGTAAATAATTACAATACCTAATGTCAGAAATATAGATAGTTCTAGTTGAAGGCCTGAGGCCTGAAGATGTACAACTGCAATGTAAAAACATCGTGAATATGGCAATATAAAGAAGATGTGGACAATATTCCTAACAATGTAAATAACAATACCTAATGTCAGAAATACAGATAGTTCTAGTTCTGAGAGTACAACAATGTGAATAAAACGAAGATGTGGACAATATTCCAACAATGTAAATAATTAAATACCTAATGTCAGAAATACAGATAGTTCTAGTTGAAGGCCTGAGAGTACAACTGCCGAAGCATCGTGAATATGGCAACGAAGATGTGGACAATATTCTAACAATGTAAATAATTACAATACCTAATGTCAGAAATATAGATAGTTCTAGTTGAAGGCCTGAGAGTACAACTGCCGAAGAATCATCGTGAATATGGCAACGAAGATGTGGACAATATTTCGAACAATGTAAATAATTACAATACCTAATGTCAGAAATATAGATAGTTCTAGTTGAAGGCCTGAGAGTACAACTGCCGAACATCGTGAATATGGCAACGAAGATGTGGACAATATTCCTAACAATGTAAATAATTACAATACCTAATGTCAGAAATACAGATAGTTCTAGTTGAAGGCCTGAAGTACAACGTGAAGCATCGTGAATATGGCAACGAAGATGTGGACAATATTCCTAACAATGTAAATAATTACAATACCTAATGGAAATACAGATAGTTCTAGTTGAAGGCCTGAGAGTTCGAAGCATCGTGAATATGAAGAATGGACAATATAAATACATCATCTGAATGTCAAGAAATATAGATAGATTCTAGTTGAAGGTCTGAGAGTACAAAGGCCGAACATCGTGAATATGGCAACGAAGATGTGGACAATATTCTAACAATGTAAATAATTACAATACCTAATGTCAGAAATATAGATAGTTCTAGTTGAAGGCCTGAGAGTACAACTGCCGAAGCATCGTGAATATGGCAACGAAGATGTGGACAATATTCTAACAATGTAAATAATTACAATACCTAATGTCAGAAATATAGATAGTTCTAGTTGAAGGCCTGAGAGTACAACTGCCGAAACATCGTGAATATGGCAACGAAGATGTGGACAATATTCCTAACAATGTAAATAATTACAATACCTAATGTCAGAAATACAGATAGTTCTAGTTGAAGGCCTGAGAGAGTACAACTGCCGAAGCATCGTGAATATGGCAACGAAGATGTGGACAATATTCCTAACAATGTAAATAATTACAATACCTAATGTCAGAAATACAGAAGTTCTAGTTGAAGGCCTGAGAGTACAACTGCCGAAGCATTCGAAGTAAATGTACAACAATAATTCAGAAAACAATGTAAATAATTATATAAATACATCATCGAAGAGAAATATAAATAAGATCCTAGTTCTAGTTGAAGGCCTGAGAGTACAACTGCCGAAGCATCGTGAATATGGCAACGAAGATGTGGACAATATTCCTAACAATAAATAAATAATTACAATACCTAATGTCAGAAATACAGATAGTTCTAGTTGAAGGCCTGAGAGTACAACTGCCGAAGCATCGTGAATATGGCAACGAAGATGGACAATATTCTAACAATGTAAATAATTACAATACCTAATGTCAGAAATACAGATAGTTCTAGTTGAAGGCCTGAGAGTACAACTGCCGAAGCATCGTGAATATGGCAACGAAGATGTGGACAATATTCCTAACAATGTAAATAATTCAATACTAATGTCAGAAAACAGATAGTTCTATATAAACTGCCGAACATCGTGAATATCTGGACAATATTCCTAACAATGTAAATAATTACAATACCTAATGTCAGAAATACAGATAGTTCTAGTTGAAGGCCTGAGAGTACAACTGCCGAAGCATCGTGAATATGGCAACGAAGATGTGGACAATATTCTAACAATGTAAATAATTACAATAACCAATCAGAAATATAGATGTCTAGTTGAAATACTGAGATAGTTCTAGTTGAAAGGCTGAAGAGTACAACTGCCGAAGCATGTTGGATGGCAACGAAGATTCGAACAATGGACAATTCCTAACAAATAAATAATTACAATACCTAATGTCAGAAATATAGATAGTTCTAGTTGAAGGCCTGAGAGTATACAACTGCCGAAGCATCGTGAATGCCAACAATGTAAATAATTACAATAACTAATGTCAGAATACACATCGTGAATATGGCAACGAAATGGACAATATTCCTAACAATGTAAATAATACAATACCTAATGTCAGAAATATAGATAGTTCTAGTTTCTGAGAGAACAATGCCGAAATGAATATAAATGTGGACAATATTCCTAACAATGTAAATAATTACAATACCTAATGTCAGAAATACAGATAGTTCTAGTTGAAGGCCTGAGAGTACAACTGCCGAAGCATCGTGAATATGGCAACGAAGATGTGGACAATATTCCTAACAATGTAAATAATTACAATACCTAATGTCAGAAATACAGATAGTTCTAGTTGAAGGCCTGAGAGTACAACTGCCGAAGCATCGTGAATATGGCAACGAAGATGTGGACAATATTCCTAACAATGTAAATAATTACAATACCTAATGTCAGAAATACAGATAGTTCTAGTTGAAGGCCTGAGAGTACAAGCCGAACATCGTGAATATGGCCGAAGACAATATTCCTAACATCGTGAATATGGCAACGAAGATGTGGACAATATTCCTAACAATGTAAATAATTAAATATCATCTAATGTCAGAAATATAGATAGTTCTAGAAGAAGGCCGTGAATATGCAACGAAGATGTACAACAATGCCGAAACATCGTGAATATGGCAACGAAGATGTGGACAATATTCCTAACAATGTAAATAATTATAAATACATCATGTCAGAAATACAGATAGTTCTAGTTGAAGGCCTGAGAGTACAAGAAGCATCGTGAATATGGCAACGAAGATGTGGACAATATTCTAACAATGTAAATAATTACAATACCTAATGTCAGAAATAAGATAGTTCTAGTTGAAGGCCTGAGAGTACAACTGCCGAAACATCGTGAATATGGCAACGAAGATGTGGACAATATTCCTAACAATGTAAATAATTACAAACTAATGTCAGAAATACAGATAGTTCTAGTTGAAGAAGGTACAAGAGTACAATATGCCGAAAGGACATCATGGCAACGAAGAATGTGGACAATATTCGTGAATAACAATGTAAATAATCCTAACAACAATCCTAATGTCAGAAATAAGATAGTTCTAGTTGAAGGCCTGAGAGTACAACTGCCGAAACATCGTGAATATGACAATATTCCTAACAATGCAAAATACATAGAAGATGAAGGCCTGGACAATGAATTGAGAGTACAACTGCCGAAGCATCGTGAAATGGCAACGAAGTGGACAATATTAACAATGTAAATAATTACAATACCTAATGTCAGAAATATAGATAGTTCTAGTTGAAGGCCTGAGAGTACAACTGCCGAAGCATCGTGAATATGGCAACGAAGATGTGGACAATATTCCTAACAATGTAAATAATTACAATACCTAATGTCAGAAATACAGATAGTTCTAGTTGAAGGCCTGAGAGTACAACTGCCGAAGCATCGTGAATATGGCAACGAAGATGTGGACAATATTCCTAACAATGTAAATAATTACAATACCTAATGTCAGAAATATAGATAGTTCTAGTTGAAGGCCTGAGAGTACAACTGCCGAAATCGTGAATATGGCAACGAAGATGTGGACAATATTCCTAACAATGTAAATAATTACCTAATGTCAGAAATATAGATAGTTCTAGTTGAAGGAGTACAACTGCCGAAGCATCGTGAATATGGCAACGAAGATGTGGACAAATAACAATGTAAATAATTAAAATACCTAATGTCAGAAATATAGATAGTTCTAGTTGAAGGCCTGAGAGTACAACTGCCGAAGCATCGTGAATATGGCAACGAAGATGTGGACAATATTCTAACAATGTAAATAATTACAATACCTAATGTCAGAAATACAGATAGTTCTAGTTGAAGGCCTGAGAGTACAACTGCCGAAGCATCGTGAATATGGCAACGAAGATGTGGACAATATTCTAACAATGTAAATAATTACAACAATGTAAATAATATAAATACATCATCTGTGGACAATATAACAAGATAGATCCAGAAGATGGTCTGAGCGTACAACTGCCGAAGCATCGTGAATATGGCAACGAAGATGTGGACAATAGTTCTAACAATGTAAATAATTACAATAAATGTCAGAAATACAGATAGTTCTAGTTGAAGGCCTGAGAGTACAACTGCCGAAGCATCGTGAATATGGCAACGAAGATGTGGACAATATAACAATGTAAATAATTACAATAACTAATGTCAGAAATATAGATAGTTCTAGTTGAAGGCCTGAGTACAACTGCCGAAGCATCGTGAATATGGCAACGAAGATGTGGACAATGTTCCTAACAATGTAAATAATTACAATACCTCATGTCAGAAATACAGATAGTTCTAGTTGAAGGCCTGAGAGTAAAACTGCTGAAGCATCGTGAATATGGCAACGAAGATGTGGACAATCTTCCTAACAATGTAAATAATTACAATACCTCATGTCAGAAATATAGATAGTTCTAGTTGAAGGCCTGAGAGTACAACTCATCGTGAATATGGAAAACAGAAGATGAAGGACAATATTCCTAACAATGTAAATAATTACAATATTCCTAACAATGTCAGAAAAGATAGTTCTAGTTGAAGGCCTGAGAGTACAACTGCCGAAGCATCGTGAATATGGCAGCGAAGATGTGGACAATCTTCCCAACAATGTAAATAATTACAATACCTCATGTCAGAAATATAGATAGTTCTAGTTGAAGATGGCCTGAGCATCGTGAATACAACGAAGATGTGCCGAAACATCGTGAATATGGCAACTGAAGATGAGGACAGCAGTTCAATATTCCTAACAATGTAAATAATTAAATACATAATGTCAGAAATATAGATAGTTCTAGAAGAAGGTCTGAGAGTACAACTGCCGAAACATCGTGAATATGGCAACGAAGATGTGGACAATATTCTAACAATGTAAATAATATAAATACCTAATGTCAGAAATATAGATAGTTCTAGTTGAAGGCCTGAGAGTACAACTGCCGAAGCATCGTGAATATGGCAACGAAGATGTGGACAATATTCCTAACAATGTAAATAATTACAATAATAATGTCAGAAATATAGATAGTTCTAGTTGAAGGCCTGAGAGACAACTGCCGAAACATCGTGAATATGGCAACGAAATGTGGACAATATAACAATGCTAATGTCAGAAAATACAATGCCGAAGCATCGTGAAAATGGACATCATTCCTAACAATTAAAAATTACAATACCTAATGTCAGAAATATAGATAGTTCTAGTTGAAGGCCTGAGAGTACAACTGCCGAAGCATCGTGAATATGGCAATAAAGATGTGGACAATATTCGAACAATGTAAATAATTAAATACCTCATGTCAGAAATATAGATAGATTCTAGTTGAAGGCCTGAGAGAAGATGGTCGAAGATGTGGATTCTAACAATGTACAATAGTTCTAGGCCGAAACATCGTGAATATAGCAAATAAAGATGTGGACAATATTTCGAACAATGTAAATAATTACAATACCTAATGTCAGAAATATAAAGATGAAGGCCTGGACTGCCGAAGCATCGTGAATATGGCAATAAAATGGACAAAATAACAATAAAAATACCTCATCTCAGAAATATAGATAGTTCTAGTTGAAAAGGTACAACGCGAAGCATCGTACAACGAAGATGTGGACAAATATCCTGTAAATATTACAAACCTAAAGATGAGGACAGTTCTAGTTCGAACAATGTAAATAATGAATAAATACATGTGGACAATATTCTAACAATGTAAATAATACAATACCTAATGTCAGAAATACAGAACATGGTCGGAGCGTACAACGGCCGAAACATCGTGAATATGACAATAAAGGTGAGGACAGCAGTTCGAACAATGTAAATAATATAAATACCTCATCTCAAGAAATATAGACAGATCCTGAAAAGGTCGCATCGTACAACGACCGAAGATGTGGAAATATCCTGAATATGACAATAAGTTCTAGTTGAAGAAGGACACCAGTTCGAACAATGTAAATAATATAAATACCTCATCTCAAGAAATATAGACAGATCCTGAAAAGGTCGCATCGTACAACGACCGAAATATCCTGAATATGACAATAAAGATGAGGACAACAGTTCGAACAACGTAAATAATATACATAATGTAAATACCTCATCTCAGAAATATAGACAGATGCTGAAGAAGGTTGCAGCGTACAACGGCCGAAACATCGTGAATATGACAATAAAGATGAGGCCAACAGTCCGAACAATGTAAATAATTCTGCTGACACATGGAAAGAAAAAAAAGTATGTTAGAAATGAAACTTATACTTTAAATCAGAAAGAGAAAGCTCATATTTCTCGGATAAATAATAAAGAAAAAACGGCATAGAGAATTTGTCCCGAACAGGACATATTGGAGGCATGAGAAGTAGAGGAAACTGTCAGTTTTCATATCTTAAGCATTTGTGTGAGTGGATGACAGAACAATGAAATGAAGACGCGACAGATTCAAAAAAAGGTAATTACTTAAAACAAGAAATAAAAAGAAGTTGTGAAGCGCCATGATCCCCCAAGTTCTGAAAGAACACGGCAGCAGAATGGTGATCAGTTGTCTGGAAAGTCTACGTTTCTAGTTTACACCGTTTTAATGTTCACTCTTGTCCTTTGCTTCCGTTCAAATCGTCTCGCGAATTCTTTCTAGGTTCTTCGCACATAGAAAGCTTCCACCATGATCTCATAATGTCATCATATTTTGTGTTGTTGTTTTTTTTTCGTAATTTCTTTCCTTTCTCTCCCACCCATCACTATTTTAGCCTGTCGATCTCCATCGATCAGTTCACATTCTCCGACTGTTGTATGGCACTGGACCTGATCGTCCAGATCTCCTCAAGTCGCGTTATCGGAGAAACGCGTTCGAGAAGAGAAACGAGCTTCGCACGTGACTCGAGGGTCGAGCCCGCAGTTGCACCTGATTAGAACGACAATGTCACGTGAAGTACCCAAGTCTTCAAACCGGGGACAGCAATGTTGTTTTTTTTTTTGTTTTTTTGTTTTTTGTTAAAGGCGCGATGGCGTAATAATTGGACTAGCTTTTTAATCTCTTTTTTTTTTTCATCATTACTTTTGAATTTCTATCGAGACAGATTTACTGTCATCTCATGCCAAATACTTACAGTTGAATTGTCTGCCAGCCATTGCGATGTTGGAGTAGCTTTTGCACGTGTCATCTTTTTATAGGTTATCGTTCTTTCTTTCTGTCTTTAATATTTTGCAGTTAATCTTTCTTCTTTTCTTTCATTCTTTCTTTTTGAATATTTTTCTAAATTTCATTTCTGTTTTTCCTCACTTTTCCCATTTTTTTTCTAATTTCTACTTTTATTTATCAATACTCTTTTTATTACCTTTGATTTGATTTTCATTTTTTTCATCTTTTTTTTCAAATCTAATTTTTACTTTTATGTAAGATTCTTTTCTTTTTTTTTAATTTGTCTATTTTGATTTTGTCTATTTTTTCTTTTCTTTCACATGAATGTTAAATATTTATTTCTGTTTCATTTATTCTCATTTTCTGTATTCTTCAGTTTTACTTTCTTTTTTAGGTTGAAAGTTATTTCTTTCTTTTCTTTTTTTCAATGTTTCTTTCTTTCCTTCTTCACGTGAAGGTTATTTAAAGAATTTTCTTTCTCTATTTTTCATTCTTTCTTTCCTTTTTCACTTGAAGGTTGTTTTTAATTTTATTCCCTTCGTTTTCAAGCTGTTTTTGATTCTTTCTTTTCTTTAGTTGAACGTTGTTTTCTGAATTTTCTTTCTTTTTCATTCATTCTTTCTTTTTTACTTCTAGCTTATTTCTTAATATTTATCCTTCCTTTCTCATTTATTCTTTCTTCCTTTCTATTTTCAGTTGTGCGTTATATTTTTATTTTCTTTCTTTCTTGTTCATTCTATTTTTCCTTTTTCACGTGGAGTTTATTTTTTTAATTTGCTTTCTTTCTTTTTTATTCTTTTGTCCTCTCTTTCCTGTTGCCGTTGAACTTTAAAAAAATAATCATTCATTTTCATCTTTCCTTTTTTTTTCAGATGAACGCTGATTTTTCTTTCATACAATCTGATTCATTCTTTCTTTTTTTAGTTGAAAATTATATTTTAATTTTTTCTTTGCTTTTCATTATGTCTTTCCTTTTTCACTGGAATGTTATTTTTCATTACTTTTCTTTTCTTTTTCATTCATTCTTTTATTCTTTTTTAGTTAAACGTTTTTTTTAAAAAAGTTCTATCTTTTCCATTCTTTTTTCTTTTCTTTTTCACTAGAAGGTTATTTTTTAACTTTCTGTCCTTCTTTTTCCTTCTTTCTTTCCTTTTTCAGATGAACGCTATTTTTTAATTTTCTTTTATTTTTCATTCTTTATTTTTTTTCACTCGAAGATTATTTTTTTTAATTTCTTTCTTCCTTTGTCATTTTTGGCTGAACTTTATTTTTTTAAAATTTTTTCTTTGTTATTTATTCTGTCTTTTTTCTTTCCTTTTTCAGGTGAAGGTCATTTTTTAATTTTCTTTGCTTTTTCGTTCTTTGTTGCTTTTTCTTTTCAGTTGAACGTTGTTTTTAATTTTCTTTCATTTTCCTTCTATATTTCTTCATTTCTTTTATCATTTGAATCCTGGTTTTTAAATTTTCTTCCTTTCTCATTTATTCTTTCTTTCTTTTCAGATGAAGGTTATCTTTTAATTTTCTTTCTTTTAAAGTCATTCATTCTTTCATTCTTTTTTTCTGTTAGTTAAATATTAATTATTTTTATTATTATTTTAATAATTTTGATTAATATTTATTCTCTATTTATTCTTTCTGTTGAATTTTTAAAAAAAAATTAATCATTGCTATTCTTTCGTCTTCCGATTCCACTTTTCATATTATCAATTTTGTTCTTTCTTGCTCTTATTTCCTTCCGTCAATTTTTATTTGCCATTTTCTTTTCTTTTTTTCAATTTTTAAAAGGAGTCAATTTCTTGAGTCACTTTTACTTTTATTTACTTTTCCTTTTATTTCCATTGTTTTGTCCTCGTAAGATCTTCCTTTTACATTCGTTTTTTTTCTCTCATTTTATTTATTTCTTCGTCTTCTCTTACTGACATTCCTTCGATCTGAGAGAGGCTGAAAAATGGTCGGCTCCAGAACATACCCGACTCCACCTGTCATGCTCTGTCTCTACAGGTGCCAGATCAAAACAAGACAAAAAAAAAATGAAGCATTACTGTCAAATCTTGGATAGAGCTGCTCAATCGATACTTTCCAGGCTACACGGAGTTCAAAAGCGTTTACACGGCCCTTGTCATGGAAAATATTTTGACACGTTACATTATTTAGTTCCACCTCTTAAGACCTTTACAATTATGACCCACCATACCATGGAAATGGAGGTGAAACATTTTCATTGTCTTCGTATTTAATTGGTTAAAGTAAACTTCAGTTAGGGCAGTTTCTTCATAAGAGCTACTGCTCCTGAGGGTGTGTTTCCCAGAACATTTCAATCTTAACCTCTTCAAATCTAGGATGAACCTTTATGTATCCTATATATATCCTTATCATCTACAAATTTTATGACCATAAAAAGTGCATTCAGTAACTTTCTACCTTGATTGGCTCTTGGGTCTTGTATTAGCGTAAAACAAAAACATGACATGAACAGCTTCCCCCATTTCACTATGTCGTGTTAGAAAGTTTTTCTTGCCAGAACCCATCTATGACATGTATAAATCTGTCATTTTTCCATACATTGAATATTGTTGTCAGATGTGGTCTTGTCCTTCGCCTATATCTCTCGAGATTGTCGACAAAATCCTAAGAAGGGTCTGCAATTTTATCAGTCTAGACATCGCGACTTCAGTCACTTCCGCCCCCCACCGTGATAAGGTTTCCTTTTGTCTTTTATATAAATATTTTCATAGGAATTGTTGTAACCTTGGTTCCTAGGTCGCATGAAATTAAACGTATAATTTCATTTCCTACTAGGTCTGATAGTTTGCTTTGGTTTATTTTGTTTTACGGCATATTAACCTCAATTTTTATTGCTGGTAATAGTTTTTCTTTCAAAAATGTATTGATGATATTTTTTCAAATGTATAAATGATTTTTTTTTTCAAAAATGTATTGCTTGTAATAATTTTTCTTCAAAAATGTATTGCTGGTAATAATCTTTTACAAAGTATTTCTGGTATTAAAACCTATTTTTACATTTTCATAGAGTTTGAACTCCAGTTTGGGGGTTAACTATTTAGCTATAAGGTGGGACGCTGACAGGTGCTACCACCCAGGTCAGGGTGGACCTGGAAACACCAGCAATTAAGAGGTGGTTCCACACTCCTCAAAACCTGCCGATCAGAGGCCTTGTTGTTGGACGTAGTTTATCGTCTTACCCAGGACGCGGATGTAGTTTATCGTCTTACCCAGGACGCGGATGTAGCTTACCGCCATACCATAGGACGGTAATAAGTCCGATTTTTTTCCTGATTAAATAATAAATGTAACCGTAAATTCTATTCTAATAGTTTCTTCTCTCAACTTATTATCTGTTGAAATATTTTCCGATTTCTTGCTTCCCTACCACCTACATTGTTCAACAATTTAAATCCAAGATAAATCGCCATCTTTTGTCTTCTTGAATTCTGTTCTTTTATTGTCCTTTCTCATAACTAAATTATTTTCTTTCTCTTCTATTTCTAGTAGCCATTTGTTACTTAATAGCATTCTCATCTTGCTCGAGGTGAAATGATTTTAAGACAATGAGTGTTGGAGTGTTATGTTATATAATAGCTCATCTCTTACAGGGCAGTGAGTTGTGGACCATTTCCTCTCAGAATAAAAAAAAAGAAACTTATAGCGACAGTGATATGGGTCTGGCGATGATGGCGGAAAAATACCCTAGGCGTAAATTGTCAGCAACGAGCAAGCCTGAATTAAAGTCGGAACCGCAATAGAGCTTTTAATTATAATCAGAAAGAGGAATTTGAAAATTTATGATTGAAATAATGAGGAAATGGATTTGAGAATTTAACATCCATAAGATGAAGGCATGAGAAGCAGAGTGGTGGGAAATAGTGAATAGCGTACCTTTGAATCCGTATGAGTCGAGAGCAGAACGTGGACAAAGAGGAATAGGAAAGAGTTAATATTTACATTGAGCATCGAAGGATAGGAAGTAATGGAGAACCATAAACACTTACGTCTTGAAGTATGAATTTTAACGATAAGCATCATTAGGTACGTATTGAGATGATATTTTCTTTTGATTTCGTTCTTGTTTCTTTTTTACGTACAGATCGTTAAAATTTTTTAATTTCTTGTTCATCCCGCATAGAAACCACATCTTAGCAACCGGAAGCAAAACTAAAAGCGAGTTTGTGCGACTGGATGACAAAATAAGCGATGTCTTTTATAGCTCTAATACACGGGGAAAGCCTTGATTGCTGGCATTCTGAAGAAGAAAAACGCAAGAGGAAACGTATTTTCTAACGTCAGATTAGAAATCCTGCTTCTACTTTTCGTAATAGAACTTTAACAGAATTAATATTCGGCGGTCACGTTTTTTTTATTTCACTTCGGGTTACATGCAACATGCAACTATATCTACGCCTTTCAACAAATTAATCGTAACAAAACGAATAATTCCGTTATTATTTTATTTCGTATTTTCCCAAAGAAACATGAACTAGTGCACGTGTTATTAATTCGTATGTCCATTCAACGAAGTCGTTCCTTGCGAATTGACCACAGATTCTAGACTGGATTTTAAATCAAGAGAACTTCCGATCCAGTCGAGAGTACTTTGATTTTCTCACTGATAAAGATTGCCAGTGTGTTCGTGTAACGTTACAATTGTCATTACACTTCCTTGGAGTTACGTCCATCGCAGACAATGACCGTAGGACAACTAATCAACAGTCGAAACAATGGTGTCTGGGCGTGATAACAATCTGATGCAATCACAGATGACGCAGTATATTGAAGGGCAAACAAATTTCATCATACATCCCAAAAATCAATTCATATTACTACACACTACTGCAAATGACTTAATCTGAATTAAAAATAGGAATCGATTACGCCTTGTCATTCTAGTGGGTCTAAAACTAGCCGTATGAGGACAAAAAGGAAACTAAGGCAGTTGTTTCAATTAATTTGCACAAGAGTATATATATATATATATATATATATATATATATATATATGCTTTCCCTCCCCATCAAATCAATTCTCTTGTTTACAAATATATTTGTAGTTGCGGTGCTGACTACATAGGGAGAACTACTCAACGCCTGAACATGTGAAATAATCAGCATATTCCAACCAAGATAAGGAATCACACTTTATCTTTGAATGAACTTGTCCCAAATCCCTATGGTTCTGCCATATGTGAGCACCTTTTAAATAACAGAGGGCGTGCCTGCTAATTTTAGTGCTGATTGGTTCACTGTTCTATTCCGGTCGCACACTTTATTTCATCTCAAGGTGCTGGAGGCTCTTTATATTGGGTCCCGTAAGCCTTCCCTTTGTAAACAGCGTGAGTGTTTGTTGGGGCTCGCTGTCATTTGTCTCTAGCTCCTTGTGTTCAATTTTTTCCCTTTCTCCTACTCATTACACATTTTCTGTTGTTTTTTTATATATATATATATATATATATATATATATATATATATATATATATATTACATGAATCATTCATACAAAAAACAGATATATAAGTTAATGATTTAAATGTCGAGAATACATCTTAGCAAACAATTTAATAAAGTAGATTAACCCCGAACCTGTAGATGAATGTTATTATCCCTGTGATAAATTCCAGTTGCATAAGGTCTTTTTTTTAGTTTTTTACAAGCTTTCGTCTGTTCATTCACACATCTTCAGGTATGGAAATAGATTTGTTTTGTTTTTATACCGAGTAATACTGAGAAGTAAAAAACAAAAACATTCAAGAAGATGTCTGTATGAACAGACGAAAGCTTGTAAAAAACTAAAAAAGACCTTATGTAACTGGAATTTATAAACAGGGATCATAACATTATCTAGTGTAATTTCTGTAATTTAACAGGGAGGGGTGAGAGTTGTAGTTAAAGAGACAAGGTAGAGTATAGGGAGGGGTTAATTTCATATCTCTCTTAAGCATGCTTTATATTGGGGTAGGAGGAGTGACCGAACCTTGACCTATTTAGATGGTTAACTTAACGGAAATGATATGTAGGAATGGGAGGGGAGTGGGGAGAAAAGAAAAGGAAAAATGGAAAAGAGAGAGGAGACAGACGACAGTAATACAGATATATCTAAATGAGTGTTACGGCAAAGAGAGAGGGGGAGAGGGAAGTGAATCGAAAGAGGCTGTAATTTAGTTTTAATAAAATTATGTAAAATATAGATTTCAATGCTTGATAGAAATTTAGATGTCTAAAAAATGATGAATGTTATCAATTTAAACATTTAATTTTTTAAGTAAATATTTTAGGGACTTAATATAAGTTAACTACTATTTTTATTAGCACATTAGGGACTTAATATAAGTTAACTACTATTTTTTTAGCACATTTATCGAGAACATATTAAAGAAATATTTAAAATTATAATAGTTTATTTACCCGATCAATTGTACTTCCATAATATTGTAAAAAAATTTCGGTAACAATAACATCTATATTAGTTTTACTTTTAATCTAATTTATGAATGTAATTTTTCTTTATTATTATATGGGTAAACTTAATTAAGGTTTAGGTTTCATTATTTAATAATATTTGAGGGTAATATTAAAGATTTTGTTTTCTTCTTATATGTATCTCACAAACATATTTATGCAAATCCATATATACATAGGTTTATTTACATGTGCAAACACACACATAGACACACGTGTAACAATATACACAAATGTTCATCTATCTTCATACATAAATTATATATACATACATTTCTCAATCATTACCTATATTATAATATTTGAAATTAATTTATTTTTAGTTTGATTCTATAGTTAAAGTTTAACTTTAGGTGACTTCTGAAGTGCTTCATTATTAAAGGAATTTCGTTAATATTATTATTACTATTAATAGTTAAAGAGTAGTATATTTAAATTTAAATTATCAATTTTAAAATGAAACTCCCTTAAGAAGATAAAAATACACTCTCAAAATTCTAATTATAGAACATTAAAAGAGAAAGTGAAACTAAATATTAAAAATAGTAATTTTAAAATACCATTAGAATGACCCAAGTACTTCCATTTAAAAATATTCCATACACATATGCACACATATATATATATATATATATATATATATATATATATATATATATATATTTATCAATCTAACATAACTATCTATCTATATATACATATATACATATAGGTATACTCATATACATATACACACCCTTATATACATATATAACCATATATATACACATACACACACATACATACATAAATACATATACCTACATATATACACACGATTATATACATAAAAAAGCATATGAAAAGAATTCTACCCATAACTATCCACACATGCATATGTATTTATATTACAATGTTATACATCTATTCACACATATATTACAAATATTAATTCTAAGGTATATACATCTACATACATATACAGATTACAAGTAATTTAATATTCAAAATACTACACATATATAAATACATGTATACACATATATATCTGTACATATACACACAATATACATATACACATACACCTACACACATGCACAAATACACACTTGTACACATACATCCACACATATGTAAAACACACACACACACACACACACACACATATATATATATATATATATATATATATATATATATATAACGATACCTAGCACAAAAATAACGTTAGTACCTAAACATACCCCATACTTATATATTTATACTCACACATATGTATATATATATACCTATATACATACACACATACCTCCATACACATGTGCCCACAATTAAAAGAGTACATATATCCATATAAGCACCCTTATCCGAAATGTTCATACATATATATATATATATATATATATAAATAAATTCACATATAAATGTCTAAGTTCATCTGAGTACATACCAACAAGTATAGTATCAATGTATTCATACATTCATTTCAAAAACAAAATTTAGATTTTCCTTTTTTATATAGTTTATATATATATATATATATATATATATATATATATATATATATATATATATATATATATATATATATATATATATATATATATATATATATATATATATATATATATATATATATATATATATATATATATATATTCGTTACTTTCGTGTGTCGATCGATTTGCAATAATCTGTGAGTGGCAATTTGGACTGGATCTCTTTATGCAGTGTCGCTGATTAGGATAACTCTTATTTTTTTTTTTTTTGCTGAAGTCATTGAGCATTATGAATTATTTCTTACGTAGGTGTCTGTCTAAGTTTCCTTTCTGTTCTTGTTATTTTTTTTAAATGGTTCTCTCTCGTTTTGTTTTATTTAGCCATTTCAAGATTTTAATTTGGCAGTTTCTGCTGTTACAGTTGTATTTTCAGGGTATATCAATATTTTGGTTTGTTTGAAGCAAATACACAATCTTGTGCAAATTAATTGAAACAAAACGAATAATTCCGTTATTTATTTGTTTCGTTTTTCCCTAATGAAACATGACCCAGTAGACATGTTAGTATTTCGTATGACCATTCCACAAAGTCGTTCTTTGCAGATCATAGATTCTCGATTGGACTTAAATGAGGAGAGTTTCCAGACCAGTCTACTACTTTGATTTACTCAATGGTAAGGCTTGTTAGTATGTTCGTGCAGCATTACAATTTTCCTACGCTTCCTTGGAATAGCGTCCATCGCAGACAATAGCTGTAGGACGACTAATTAACAATTGAGACAATATATATATATATATATATATATATATATATATATATATATATATATATAAATTGACATTAACGTTGCCATCCATGATAAACTCAATCATCAGGCCATGTACGTTATATTTTAGCTGAATTTTTTATATATACAGATCAGTGATGTATTGTGCGTAGTCTGTTGAATTATTCTAACGGTTATTTTGATAAGCGTGGTTGGTTAATTTTGTTTATTATTTACTTTATTTATTTGTTTGGCTTAATTTATTTTACTTGTTTTTGTTTATTTCTTGTATTGGTTTCTTTTTTTTATTTATTTTTCTTTGTTTTTAGTTTCCGTTTTTCTAAGTAACTTAGTAAAAATTTGTTTTTGTATCTACATTTTGAGATGAGTTCCGATCGTGTATTTATTATGTTGTTTCGTCTCGCTATTTTTCATCGAGGTAGAGTTTACAGTTTTTGGATTGATTGTTGTAGGCTGCTGTTCCTTTCCTTATTTTCTATGATATTTTTGGTGTGATTTCGTTTTTAATCTTCCAGATATGTTTAGAAAGCCCTGTGTTGTTCGACTATTTATTATTTTTAAAGAATTTTTTTATTTTTGTGCGTAGTTTCTTTGTTTCCAACAGACAGACTGTTCCCTCTGGGTGTTGACTTCAGTGTCCACTTTTATATTTACGTACGCTCTATCACTGATATTGAGCATTTTTACCCATAAATATACCATACTGCAAAACTATATTTTATCATATAAGTTTAGTGCAAATAAAATTTCACACTTCACTGTGTCATCGAGTCCAGTGTTACGTAGATGAACTTCTTTATTGTCATTGTTCATTCCAATTCTCAGAAGGTTTCGTTATGTTCATTATTACTTGTACTTAATTAAAGAAAAACAGAAATTGCAATCTCTTTCTCTCTCTCTCTGTATATATATATATATATATATATATATATATATATATATGTGTGTGTGTGTGTGTGTGTGTGTGTGTGTGTGTGTGTGTGTGTGTGTGTCTTTGGTAAAATAATATGAACACTTCTGACAATCAGTTTTTTTTTTTATTGAATCTTTTAGATTTCCGAATAAGTTGTTTGTGTCATTGGTAAATTTGTTAAAATTCATATTAATTCTTATTTTATATTATTCTTCCCAAGTACTTTCGAATGTTGCTCCATTCATTTTTTAGGATTGTTCCGTGTGTAGATACGCAAGTGAATTTTAATTAAAATTAATTTAATTGAAAAGGAAACGAATGTAGAAAGATACAAAAATACTCGGGGAAAAATAATATAACATACACAAAACTTATTCTGAAATTTGAAAGATTTAATATATATATATATATATATATATATATATATATATATTTAAATTGTGGTTATTTAGGTAGAATTTCTTCATTAATGCATGTTTCATTAAATAATATAGACAAGTTTTGTCTATTTTAAGTAAATTCCTTTCATATTGTCGAATAAGCTTCTTAGCATTATCACTGAAACACGAAAGAAAATCACTATGTTGATACATGTTTTTATTGTTAATCCTGTCTAAGCTTTCGACTTAAATAAGCCATCATCAGAGATTACAAGTACATTACAATAAATTAAATAATAAATTATATAACAAAGATGGTAATTTTTTGTTTTAGTATTGTTATGCGGACATCGCAACAATGATTGTTTTATTTGCATGGTTGCATGGAAGATTGCTATGCAAAAATAAATTCGTGCATACGAAACGCAGGTAGCAAAATATCGCATTGCGGTTCATGAAGTCGCACATGACCACGTGAAAATGAAAATGAAAAAAAGTGTTAAGTATCGAAAGCCGTTGGTATAAACCAATAGTTCCATTTATCAACTGTAAGCATTTAAGTATATTTTTGGAGTTTTTATAGTTTATTTTGTTTAGGTTTGGTTTCAACTGTTTTATGTTAATAGCCTTCAATAATTTTTAGTTTTTGTTCATTGCTTTCCTGATATTTTTGGTGTCTTTTTGTATAATTGTATTTTCAACAAGGATTTTCCAGAATTGTGTATGTGGTCAGGCATGTTGTTTTAGATGCCTAAAATGTTTGAATTGTCATTCAGATGGAGAGTTAAGCGTCGTGAAAGCGAGTTTGTGGTGTGAGCAACATAAATATTATTTAATCCGTTGGAGATACAATCTCCCAGAGGGCATTTGAATTTGTAAACTATGTTAGTTTTCTGCAAATCGCTAACAGGCGAGGAAGATTCATTGCGAATAATTAATTTGGATATACTAGATTTAGTGTAGTATATGATTAACTAAATTTTTTGCTAGGATCTGTTGTAGATATATTAGTGTTTACTAATTATTTTAGTATATTTTCATCTTGTTTTTATTAGTATGGATTTGATTACGATATAGGAGATTAATATGTCTGGGATTAGTTGAAGCAGTATTATGTTCTATTTAATCATGTTTACGTAAATTAGGCGACAATTTATCCATCGCACCCTTAGTTAGTTTTATTTTATTTCTTTTTCAGGTATTTAACTTGCTCGATTTGTTATTCTCTTTATTCAAGGAACCGACAAATATTTTAAATTAACGTTTTCCTCTTGGTTTTTTTTTTTTTCGCTTTACCTTGTAATTCTTTCTACACTTTTCTTTCCTTTTTCTTCATTAATCGTTTTACACACGTCTGTCTAAATTGAAATCGGCCGCAGTTGCATAAACATGTCTTCTTGTGAAATTACTTGGGTCAGTTTTGATACTTTGGCTTGCTTTGATCGCTTCGTAGAACAATAAGTTTTCAAGTAGGGGCAATAGTCTGGAAAGCGCTGACAGACATTTTTCCTGATCAGACCCTTCGAGTATTTGACGACAAAATTGCTTAAAAATAGAAACATCAAATAATTCTGCGAAACCTAATTCTATTCTTTACCTTCGAGAGACAATGTTAGCTTACTGTATACACCACTGTATTGTAATAATCCACAAGTTTGCCCAAGGCTTCATCATTAAAGATGATTTCAAACTTATAAATACGGCTTGAAAATCAACGCTGTTTACTTACTAATGTCTAAATGAAAGAGAGACTCAATATTTATCGTTATATTTCTGAGCTTGTATAGAGATATGCTTCATACCCAATAATTCCCACAATTCTATCCCTAATTACAAATGACATTGTTCTTCGTAAGCTCCACTGATAAAAGTGAACAGTACTAGAGTATGTACTGAAATGGTACGAAAATTGGTAAGTAAGGTCTCATGCCGAGTGTCGTCCCTTATATATATATATATATATATATATATATATATATATATATATATATATATATGGTTGGATAGATGTGAGTTTGTGACCCTGGGTTTCTCGCTTTAGTGATTGTCAGACAAACTGATTAATGTTTTAAAAAATTTGGGTTTATGTAGATGCGTGTATTGATGTTATTGTGGAAGTGGTGGGGGAAACTTTGTCGTTTTGTCATTCATCGTACTAACGCAAACATCGATGTATGCAGACACATATATATACTTGGTCGTCCCTCGGGACTCATACATATATAAACATATGTGGGCAGTTTCGGATATGAGATATGTATGTATACGGGTGGCGTTATGTCTATACATACGCATTTGTATGTTGAAATGTTGAAATTTAAACATTGGAAGTGTGGCGGAAATGTCTCATTAATGTCTCGTGAATGTATACATGTCATATTATGTATTTTTCCGCTGAAAAATATTTCCTCGCATGTATGTATATACGTGTGGTGCGGTTTGTTTAAAATTATGATAGGTAAAAATTATTATTATTTATATTTATTTTTAAATTCCGAAACTGCCCACATATGTTTATATATGTATGAGTCCCGACGGACGACCAAGTATGTATATGTGTCTGCATACATCGATGTTTGCGTTAGTACGATGAATGACAAAACGCAGAAATTGCCCCCACCACTTCCACAATAACACCAATACACGCAATCTACATAAACCCAATTTTTTTAAAACATTAATCAGTTTGTCTGACGATCGCTAAAGCGTGAAACCCAGGGTCACAAACTCACATCTATCCAACCAAATATGTTAGCTCTATCTCTGATATTGAGCGCCTTCTAATAAGTACCGCGCATATAATATATAAATAATTATACATATATATATTTATTTATATTTATATACACTTTTCACACACGCACACACACACACACACACACACACACATATATATATATATATATATATATATATATATATATATATATATATATATATTAAACCTATTTTAAACCTAATGCATGATCATCAGGAAAAGATTAGCCGGAAACGTGATTTACAGGTCGGGGACAAAAAAAAAAAAAACAAGCAGGTGCAGAAATTTACATACCTGCGAAGTGCTGTGACAGAGGACGATAAATGCGACGTTGAGATCTGAAGGCATATTGGGATGGC
This sequence comes from Acanthosepion pharaonis, assembly GCA_903632075.3. NCBI lineage: Eukaryota > Metazoa > Mollusca > Cephalopoda > Sepiida > Sepiidae > Acanthosepion > Acanthosepion pharaonis. The sequence goes on from CAHIKZ030002988.1 coordinate 133,817, forward strand.
CAAAGACGCATTCCAAAAGCTCGGCAGGCTATTACCAGGCAGAGTATTATTATTATTTGGTAACAGAGTGCTGAACTACTACGTAATATCTGTCCTCGTTTACGGAAGCGAATGTCGGACGGTCTCCTCAAAGACAAAGAAGAGATTCGAGGCAACAGAGGTATGGTTCTACAGAAGGATGCTAAGAATATTAGGGACGGAGCGTGTGAGCAACGATGAGGTTTTGGAGATGAGGCAAACAAGGAGGAAGCTTATACTTAACATCAGTACGAGGCAGCTGAAATTTATGGGACACGAGGAGAGGGCTTGGAGAATCTGATTCTCACAGAGCGGATAGAGGGAAAGAGAGACACGGGAAAGCAACATATGACATACCTAACGGGCTTAAGTAAGTGGATTACAGAACAGGGACTAGGAGTCATAGCAAAAGGACAACACTTATTGAGAGCTACAAGGGATAGGAGAAAGTGGAGAGCCACGATCACCTATGTCCTGAAGGCACAAAGCACATAAAAGAAAAAGCTGCCAGTTATTATTTTATGGCTCTCTTTGCTTTATATGACACTCACAGGGCGAATAAAGGTTAAAGAGGGACAAGGGAAAGTAATGCATGACATGACTAGCAGGCTTAAGAAAGTGTATGACAGAAGAGGGCCTGGGAGTAGTAGCAAAGGGAGGAAACTTATTGAGAGCTACTAGGGATAGGGGGGGAGTGGAGAGCGATGATTGCCTACGTCCTAAAGGGACACGATTCATAAAAGAAGAAGACTAGATTGGCGGCAAGGTCTCTTCATTTTACTGTTGAAATAGCTATATGTAACCATAAGTTCTATGCTAACATTTTTTCTCGTACTTCTCTCTTGTGGAACTCTTTTCTGACTGCTTGTTTTACACTCAATTTTGACCTTCCAAATTTTAAATGGAATGTTAATCATTATCTTCAGTCTTCTTAATCTCTCTTCTTTTACTGATCTTTCTGCTTAATAATGTCTTCTTTTTTATATTCTATAGGATGGATAGAGAGGAAAGAGAGACAAGGGAAAACAACATGTGACATACCTAGCAGGCTTAAGCAAGTGGATGACAGAACAGGGTCTGGGAGTAGTAGAAAAGGGACAAAACTTATTGGGAGCTACAACGGATAGGGGAAAGTGGAGAGCCATGATCACCTGTGTCCTGAAGGCACACAGCATATAAAAGAAGAAGCTATCAGTTAGTATTTTATGTCTCCTTTTGCTTTATTTAGTGAGTCATCAAAAGGCTATTTCATTCATTTTAAACCTGTCACCTCAATCATCTAATTAAAATATTTGTTCTTTCTTTAGTAACCCATGACTTTATTTTAACCCTTTTTCTTTTTGTCAAAACAGCATCTCAAAAGCTAAACAAAGTATTAAGAAATGGCAAAATTTCATTAGCAGCAAAGAAAAATGATAAACTCCTACATGGCAGGGAATGTTGGACAATTTCCTCACATATGAAGAGGAGGCAACAGATGCTGGTTTACAGAAGCATTTTACAACGAGGAAGTTTTTCAGAAAAATAGAAACAAAAAGGACATTTATTTTTAGAATATTGAAGGTAAGAGGGTGGGAGGAGAGAAAGAGTGAGTTGAAAAAATATGTAATAAAATTAGATTTTCAGTGGTTTATTAATATTGGCTAAAATGATATATTTTGTTTCATCTTCTTTTATTGTTCTTTCTGTTTGATAATGTCTTCTTTTTTATATTCTATAGGATGGATAGAGGGGGAAGAGAGTCAAAGAAAAACAACGCATGACATACTTAGCGGGTCTGGATGACGGAATAGGGTCTGGGAGATGTAGCAAAAAGACAAAACATATTGAGAGCTAAAACGGATAGGAGGAAGTGACAGGCCATGATGCCTTCGCCCTGTAAGAAGATTTACTACTATGTAAATTATATCCATGACATTGAGTAATATCATTGTTGATTGATAAGGTTTCAAAGCACATTCACTTTGAAACATAATTGGAATTTTTTTCTGTAGTATATAAAGTGTTGTTCAAACCTGCTTAATGTCAATGCCGTATTACGGCATTTCGTAATACGTGTTCTGGTTGATAAGCAAAATCAGCTAATATCTGGCATCTCTAGCAGAGGAAAAAGAGACATGTTTGAACATCTATCGGCAATCTATAAAACTCTGTCCAAATATACTTAGTGTCAGCTTACTGTGACGGCTTTCACTAATACGCGAGTTGGTTTGTACTTAAGAACTCCTAATGCATGGTCGTTAGCAAACAGAGTAGCCCAACATGCAAATTAAAAATTGGAGATAGCAAAATCAAGAAAGTACAACCACTTAAATATCTGGGAAATGTGTTAAGAGATTGTGGAAAGTTCAATACCGAAATACGAAAACCGCATTGTGATAGCGAAATGTGACTCCCAAAAAGCTAAGCAATGTATTAAGAAACAGGAAAAAAACACGTTAGAACAAAGAAAAGATTACTGAACTGTTATCTTATGGGAGAGAGATAGAGAAAAAGAGATAGATGGAGAAAGAGATAGGGAGCTAGAGAAAGGGGGAATTAAGAGCGAGGAAGAGACTTAGGGAAGGAGAGAAAATCAAACAGAAGGAGAGAATCAGATTTCTGGCGGTGGGAGGAAACGGAGGAAAAGTGAGAACAAAGAGTTAGGGAAGGGTTAGAGAAGACACGACAGAGTGGGGAAGGAAAATATACACGAAGAGAGAGAGAGAGAGAGAGAGAAGGGGGAAAAGGGGTAGAGAAGACTCAACGAAAGGGAATCAGGGAAAGAGACGAAGAGAGAGAGGGAAGCGTTAGAGAAGGCGCGATGAAGCGTTTCAGGAAAAGGATAGACGAAGAGAGAGAGAGAGAGAGAGAGGGAGAACGTAAGTATGGGTAAGGAAGTGTAAAAGGGAGAGAAAGAATGAGAGAAAATATGTGTGTGTGTGCGAGAGAGAGAGAGAGAGAAGAAGAAGAATGGATAGATGAATAAAAAATAATCTTTATAATGTTTTTTTTTCTAATCTAAATGGAGTCGAGTAGAACTCAATTGTTCCGTCGCATCTTTCAAAGTCTTTAACGGCATAACAAAACCAACGTCAATCCGACATTGTTTATTCTCATCTGACAAGTTAAACAACCGAGCTGGTGACGGTATGGCGTTTAAACAGTTATGGTTGCAGCGATAAAAATGAAAATCTATGGAATATTAAAAACTTAATATGGTATACAATAATAATATCAGACCAATGCAAAAGTCTGTGCAATATTCTCATTGCTAATATAAAATGACTGCAACTGGACACAGGCATTTTTTTGTACCCATGCCTGATGTGTTCTCGATTGAAACTTTGTATTGTCTAGTTGTGAGTCAGATTTTGTTGAATTATAAACTTTTGAGCACAAATGAATGCCTTAAAGATGATGGATAAATAGTTGTATATTCACCATATTATATGAATTTCACAAAGGAGTAAGCGTCGGCACTGCGATGACAAAAGAAAGATCCGGAAGATTTTGGATCGTACTCCATCATCCTGGACGGGTTAAAAAGTGGTTTGTTCATCAGGGTGTTTTTAACCATAACGACCAGTCACGCCCCGGATATACACTTCCGACATCGATGAAGACGCTCTACTTGTCATCGCGGAGAATAAATCGAAAATTTCCGACGAAAGACATTGCTAAGAGTTTGAAAATCGCTATCTTAGCTGCCTTTTGCCATTTGAAGGAACTTGGATTTAAGAAAAAAAGTGCTATTTTGAAAAATCGAAAAACTGTCATTTTCCAACTTGAGAACGGAAGAATGCATGTTGAAAAAAACACCTTGCAGAACCTTAATGAGTAGAAATGGGAAACCCTCCAGCCCCCACCCCACCGTATTTTTATGATTTGGCTCCTTCAGATTTTCATTAGTTTCGATCTCTACAGAACGACTTAAATAACAAAAAAAAGGACTGTTCATAGTCGAGTGCTATCGCAAAATCCTCTTCCAACCGTTTCTTCGAAAATTATATTAATATGCTTGTAGAACAGAAGGCAGACTATGTTCTTCACTAATTATGTTTTTTTTTATGTCGGTATTTAAAATTTTGTTTTTAATTTCTAATCGGTCACAAACTTTTGCAATGACCTAATCAGAAAATCCTCTGATCCACGCTTACACATAAAAAAAAAAATAAACTTAATCCCAAATAAAAAAACGTAACTTATTATATAACAGAATGGATTAAGTGCGACAATTATTAATATAATTATTTTTTAGACCTTATTATTAGATACGATTTATTTAAATAAATGCTCTGTTATTTTATTAAGTAAACATTATTAATTACATTTACCGTCCTCAATGTTCGAGAAATTTCGTAGAAAATATGCGTCCTCCGGCAGGAATCGAACTGTAGTTAAATGGTATAGCTTGTCAGTTCAAACGATAGTTTCCTCATAGGAGTACAGGTTCGATTTCTGTCGGATAACGTATATTTTCTACAAAATTTCTCGGACATTCAATGTTATTAATACTTTTTAATTAAAAAAACAAAAAACAAAAACGGAGCATTTACTTAAATATATTGTATCTAATAATAACATATAAATGAAAAACTATGTATGAGCATATTTCGATCTTAATTTTTTTTATCCTTTAGATATTTCTCTTGCACTGGGGATACAAGATGGCAGCGTCTCATATGTCAAAGGAGAACTATTTCAATATACAAAGGAGTCATTCCCTAAATGAGAACAATACAATGACAAAGGGAAATTATATTTAAATTTCCACATTTGAGAATAGTAAAAAGGTATCAGACACTACGACGCCATTAACCAAATAATCTTCTGTATTTTACGGCATAGGTAGAGTGTATTTAATAAGAGCAAACAGACAAAATTTTCCAAAGACAAAATTTTCCTAAGAGCGACAAAAGACAGGAAGATGTAGAGAGCTATAAACACCTACGTCCTGAAGAAAGAAGTAAAAATTTTAGTAAATAATTAACATATGCCACCATTTTTGACGGCATGCAAGCTCCTGTAATTATGGAAGTATAGACATTTCTATATAATCTATATAATCTATCGAAATTAAAAAAATATTAAAATTAAAGCGAGGGATCGAATAAAAACTATCATGGTTCTGTATTCGTTTTAAATACAATATAGGAGGGTGGGCTGAACATTTCATCGGCTGATTATGAAGGAATTGATGCTAGAGCTGCAAAGCATAGAACCGGAAGAGAGTTCCACAAACGAGAACTGAGAGAAAATAAATTGTTAGCATAGAACCTACGGTTACATCTAGCCAACACAACTGCAAGTTTATGAGGCCTCGTCGCCAAACTAGTAGTGTGCGTAAATTCATAAAGTCTGCCTAGCATAACGAAGAGCCTATCAGAACAATTACCATGAAATTATTTATAGAAAAGGCAAGAGGAGGCAATTTTAAGGCGCTGGAAAAGTGACTGAATCTGAGACGCCAATTAAGGACAATTAATATGGCGGTTTCACCTTGGGATTGTATCGAGGATCTCTAGATGTATAACAAGAGATCCAGAATTTATACAGCAGACATATTCTAAGCACTGACGAATGGTAGATTTATAGTTATATAAGATAGATTCAAGACAGAAAAACACAAAACAGTGAATCGACTTACTTAATTTTTTAAAAAAAAGTGGGTATTTTTCGATTCTGAAAAATGTGGGTTGAGTGCGATCTTACGAAAGGTCAGCGACAAACATTAGACTCCCTATTTTTTTTTTATTCTCCCATATTTTTGTTCTTACGAGCAGACAATCAATTTAAGTAGTGATAGAATATATGGTTTCGTTCCTTTCTTTCTTCTGACAGGATTGCAAAGACGCAATGATATATTTCCACTCCGTTTTCATATTCTATTTCAACTTCTCTCTTTCGTTATTATAACGTTATTATTGTCTTCGGCAAGATGATCTTTGGTATACTTTTCTTTCTCTTCCCGCGCGAATTCCATCTCAATGCAAGTTTATCTTTGTTCGTTCATTAGATAACTTCATGATATATCCGTGTCATCTTAACCCACGTTTCTTAATATCAACGTACATATTTCAGCTGTCTGTCTTCCTCTCCAGTTCCTCGTTAGGGATATTGTTAAGCCAATAAGTATTACAAATTTTTCGAGAGCCGCTGTTGCGAAAGACAGAAACCACTTTCATGTTTTTTTCCCCTTCATTCGGCACTATTCAGAAACATCTTTGACATCATCATCATCATCAGCAGCAGCAGCATCACCATCATGATGATGATCATCAGCAGCATCATCATCATTATCATCACCGTGCCGAGCTTTCTCGGCTTAGCTTGGATTAAAGCCATAACAATTTTTTGTTGGAAAAACCGACTATTTTGTTATAATTGCAATTCCCCGCCTTCGTTAGTTCGCGCGACCGTTACGCCCTGCCAATACCTCATAAATTATGGACTATTTCGTTTCGATCGCGTGAAAAGACAGCACTTGGTTTCAGTGAGAAAATGAAATGAAAAAAAAGGATAGAAGGATTAAGCTGATTAGAACAGATACTATACTTTGATCTTATGCAAAAGACCGAGAAGCATTTGCGACGAAGATAAAAACGTCATTTTTCAGACGCACAGTATCGAACGACGGAATCCGAGGAAGACAATCGCGAAAAATACAGCTACCCCAACTAAAATGACTGTCTGCTGAATTATTTTTAAAATTATTATAAATAGAAATGTAAGGTGTTGACTTGGCTAAAAAGAAAGTCTGTTTACGTGAAATGAAAATATGTCAATGTCAAATCTTTTCATTTGTACCTCCATACTTCTTAAAATAACAATTCATATTTATGACTGTTATTGCAATATTTTGTAAAATTTGTTAAGTTCAGATATTAAGCGATGCTATAGGGGCATTTCTACGGATATTTGATTGCCGTAGAACTCGCCATGAGCATCCACAATCATTAAGAATAAAGATTTATCAGAAAATTCAAATTGGAAAACTGAAATTTTCCCCGGTCTTTCTAGTGTTTACTAATACTATAGTCGTTGCAGTAATTGTATTTGGGAACAAGGTGGTCCTAGAAATGTTGGCATTTTCAGCGTTGTGGGGGATTAAGCGTTGTTCGTAAATTGAGGCATAGATAAGCACGATAAGCTCCCTGCATCTCAGAGCTTTTTTATGATTCTAATTTAGTTCGATCCCTTCCTTTTCGACATATCCGACTTGGTAGGACTTCCTAGGAGTAAAACACCCCCCCCCCGCCAATCTTGGTCTTTCTGCCGCAAATTTACGTGGAATTTACAGAATATACCGTAAAAAATCCCAAGACATATATACCTGATACTATTGGTTATTGCCGCGGTAAAACGGAAGACATTTTTATTAAAACATAAGAAAGTGTTATGTACTGAGAGACATTGAAACGAGAAGGGTTAATCCCAAAACATGTAGGAGCAATCGAGGACTTAATCCACAGATAAACTACAAACGATTTGAATTGTATGTCAAGCAGTTTGAACAATGGAAAAGTGACTCAGATTTGGAGGAAATGTTGGTTGGCACACAGCTGCAAATTCAAGCTGTAAAGCGAAAATTTCATTTTTCGTAAACAACGAATTTGTTGATTTCCCTGGTTGAAAATTGAGTTGAAATACTAAAAGGGTGTGGATGAGCCACCCACGCTCACTGGGGAGATTTAGGGAGAGGTAATAATATGTGAGGGTGGAGAAAGGGAATTCCCCAAAGTTAGGACGTAAACCGGAGGGAATTCACTGAAATGCTCTTACCTCGCCATACCCCCATGCCAGTTTTGGCGAATGTCCATAAATACGAATGCGCGAAGTGAATTAAGCAGAAGAGAGGCAGAAGAAACGTAGATGAGACCAGAAACATGAGAGAGGCCTACGTGATTTATCTGCCGACGAAAGCCTCTGACTTCATCCTTGTGCCAAACTTTACGAAAACGGCAAACCATATTTTGCCAGGTCAACAACGATAATATCACTTCCGATTTAGACGCGGTATGGGCTGATAATTAATTGCATACGAACTCTGATATAACTAATCATTTTACGAAGGACTGATATAACAAACTGTTATGGTCCGGTTCCTTGTACCACGGGTGATTGTCCGAAGTAGAATCAATAAAGAAGAACTCGAACACGGATATGGAATAACACAGATATATTACAAACAGGAATATATACAGAGAAGTAGAAAGTGTTAGTACGAACAATCAGGTTTAGTAGTAATTGTCTGAACGCGACTCTGTTCCGGACTGCCTATGACTCGACTGACTGACTCGCTCGCTCTGACTGACTGACAGACTCCGGACAGACTTCTGACGGACCTCACTCCAGACTTCAGACTGAACAGTATTTAGTCACCCACCACAAGGGCATCATGTGGCACAAGGCCAGTTTAACGTGTTATCTCCGAGCCCGTGGGTTCGGCCAAAAATATGCCCTTTGAACCCGTTTAAACGGGTTCAGGGTCGGTTTACCTTCCCGAAAGAGACTCCGCCCTTCGGCGTAGCCTCGTTCGGGTTCCTCCCGGCCCGAAGGCAGAGAGTTCAACCGATCAGCCGGTCGTCCGACTTCAGGCTGAACAGTATTTAGTCACCCCCCACGAAGGCATCATGTGGCACAAGGCCGGTTTAACGTGGGATCTCCGAGCCCGTGGGCTCGGCCAAAAATATGCCCTTTGAACCCATATAAACGGGTCCAGGGTCAGTTTACCTCCCCGAAAGAGACTCCGCCTTCGGCGTAGCCTCGTTCGGTATCCTCCCCGCCCGAATGCAGAAAGTTCAACCGATAAGCCGGTCAGCCGGTCAGCCGGTCGTGCGACTTCAGGCTGAACTCCCTGCCTCGTCTTGAGGCGGAGTATTACGTATGGCATAGTCCATTATTTTATTATGGGTAAGGTCCCACAAAATAAACTATTTATTTTTGTTCAATTTATTCGAGTGAAATATTTTCCCTGTACGTCTTCGCCCAGCTTGGACCAGTCCAACACGAAGATACCTTCAACGATTCGATCTTGGCCTCCTTATGATCAAACTTAAATCACAACGTGGGATAAGGTTAGCTCTGGATTGAAGCGGTCACTTCTGTGACCAGCTGCAGTGTTGGAGGTCTTGAACGACCGATGAGGGTGTTTTAGAATTCCATATCAGGGAACACCTAGGATTTTTCAATAGAATACTATTTAGATACCGTAAGGATCTTTTAGAAAAGTAATACACACACTCAATACTTTTGTCGTTCCTCGTAATAAACCTTGCCATAGTTTCAATTTAGATAATACAATTTCAATTAAAAAGATGATTTCTTATGTCACTTTTTAAACATTTCTCCCCAAAACAAGATAACAAAGCCACTAAAACACAAGAAGCTATTGAGCGTGAGACAATATGAGAAAAAGAAAATATTCATGAGAGAAAACAAGAATTAAGAAGAAGAAAGTTAACGATTGACATTTACTGGAAAGCAAGACACCGCAAGAGAGTTTTACAGGCGTGAAGTGAAATAGAAAAAACTTAGCATAGAAATTACGGTTACATTACGCCATTTTGACTGTAGACTGATGACACCTTGTCGCCAATCTAGTACTCAGCTAAATGTATAAAATCTTGGTACCAAAGAGGAAAGCTTATCAGAAAAATTACCACAAAAATATTTATAGAAAAGACACATAAAAGCCAAGTTAGAGCGGTGGGAAAGTGAGTGAAGTCGAAATGCCAAATCGGGATCAGTAACATTACAGATTCTCTTTGAATTTTATCAAGAATCTCTAAATACATAGCGGATGCACTATACCACAGATGTGGCAGCAATAGTCAGTAGCAATGGTACATATATTATACTGACATCCAATCTTTGAGTCGTTCTCCCTATGTAGTGTGAACCACAATTACATTTAAATAAATAAATCAAATAAACATTATGATATGGAGGAAGAATGTTTTTCCGCATGGATGGAAGGACAGACTTGTCTGAAAAAACTTCTCCAAATACATTATCTATCTATCTATCTATCTATCTATCTATCTATCTATCCCAGTTTCTCCATCTATCTATCTATCTATCTATCTATCTATCTATCTATCTATCACAGTTTCTCCATCTATCTATCTATCTATCTATCTTGGTGAGACATGTTTTTTTTAATGACCAAAAAAAAAAAAAAGAAAAAAGTATGATTAAATTTTACTCACGTCAAAATATCCTCCTTTAGCCTTGATTACTGCAGTACAAATTTGGAATTCGTTGCAGCAGTTTCTGAAAGTTTAAGTTTGATAATTAATTCTGTGGCACCATTTACCAAAGCAAAAAGAAAAGAAAGGAAAAAAAAAAGGAAAAGAGAGGCGAGACCCAAAGCGTGGATGATAAGTAGGATACCCACGGCTATGGATAAAGGATATTTTGATAAGTAACAAATGGCGAAGAGTGTCATTACAATGGCAGGGAAATTCTGAGTGGATAAAGGAATCGGGTGTGTTCTGGCGACGGGCTGGTGTTATCGGGGATACATAAACAAACCGCTAATGCGGGAAAGCATCTGATTAAGCAAACCACAGACCGACTAGCCAAAGAAAAATCCAATTGAAAACGTTATTTTGATAATTGACATAAAACAGGTGAACTACAGGGCTTTGGATAGATATGAAAAATTAATTGTGTCAAAGCCGCACACGGGGTGGCGACTGACCGTTTTCTTTCGACAGAACATCTTTAGCCTGCGATAATAAAACTATGTTATCAGAAATGTGCACCAAAGGATGAATGGAACCATGGAAATGTTTTTTTTTCCGAGGCGACGGACGATTGTGTTGTGTCAAATAGACCACCCATTCTGATAATTAGCGATAAGCTGACTGACGATGTCCAGATGAGACCGAGGTAAAATAAATTTTTTTTAGCGAGATATATTTTTTTTCCTGAAACAAAGGCCGCGGGATCGTACACGCCCGACTTGGTCGAGTGGTGATCACGTGACGCAAGGAGGAAGCTGTCACCGCCCATTTAGAGGATGGGTATGAGAGGTTGCTACGAAGAAGTGGGGAGGGCAGTTCACGCCCCTCTGAAGTATGGTGAGAAGGTGGGAGTAAGAGAGGGCTCCCAAAAATGGAAAGAAGTGGAAAATTCCTAACCAAAAATAAGAGAAGTGGATAGGTATTTAGAATTATCGAGGAACCCACGGCGCCGACAAACCCACCCCGGTTTTGGTCGGCGTCCATATAAGCAAGGCCGCAGCGAGCAGAAATCAGTTTAGTTCGAGTTTTAGTTCCAGCAGACAGTTCCAGCAGAGAGTTCCAGCCTCGCATTGGCTGACCAAGATTCGCGCAAATTCCGGACTCCTCTTCAATCCAAGAACAATTATTTTGAATTCAGAGTTTTCCTTCTCCTAGACCAGTTGCCATCCAAGGCTATATAACCCAGTCTGTCCTGCTATTTACCCATAACTGGAAGGAGAAGAAGAGGATTCACACCTTTCCCAAGGATATTAGCACTTAAGTGAATGTAATGGATTTGACTGGAATTCGAACTCGCCTCTCCGATTCCTCAATACAAGCCGCTATCCATTACGCCACCGTGCCTCCTATCATACATATATATATATGTGTATATGTTTGTGTGTATGTGTCTGTGCGATCATCTTAATCTTAATTAACACTTGCTTACCTAACAACGCTAATGATGATATTTGCCGTTTCCTTATTATAAGGAAACATTTGTCATTCATTGATCAAATATATTCCTTTACAAAAACACTGTTTATTAAAAATATTCTCAATTCTAATACGATAATCAAAAGGAAGATGTATATGATTAGTTTGATCTTGAAAACAGGGTCAAGTTTGTAGATCGACGGATAACCAATGAATCAATATTTTCTAGCAACCCTTAAGAGAAAGAGAAAAAGTGAGAGGGGTGAGAGGGAGGGAAGAGAGATAGAGATAGATGAAATGCATCGAAATATAATAAGATTAAAGTCGTTGAAAAATACCAACTATTTATGGAGGCTGCTGTACTTTTAAATCGGAAGAGAATTGAAAAGACATTAATTCAAGTTGATCAAGTGGCACGTCTTTGTGTAGAAAAGAATCAATAATATGAAGTGCTTCTCGTGAGATAATACTTTCTATATAAAAAGGAAAAAAAACAATAGAAAGAATGTTTTCTTTCTCATAGTTCCTCGTTTGAAGCTTATACTCACAATCCATGGAAAACTTTCAATTAAACCGAGAAAACTTCCAATGAAATTTATAGGCTTTTCTCTTGTGAGGTTTTTGTTTTTTATAAAAGTCGCCATTATTCTTTGCGGATTTTAATGTCTTGAAATTGCAGTCTTATGGGAGAATTTCTATTTGTATTCACTTCTTTTTTTTCTATTTCATTTGCATTATTTCGAAACTGTTTAATATTTTTATCTGACCTTGCACAAAACCATTGCGATCGATCCAACATTTTAATCTTTCATTAAAAACAAACGTGAATCGGTTTTTATATTTCCTTGCGTTTACACTTAGACAGAGTTGTTCATTAACCCAATTATGCCTGAGGCCTAACTAAATGGACACTGTTTTAATCATCTCTTGAAGCAAAGTATAATAGCTTGCACTGTAATATTTTGTGTCATAACGAATATTTAGAACTTGTCGTAACAACAGAGAAATATTTTACTCTAATTTATTAGGCTTAGTTTAAAGAGTTGATTAAATCCATGATCATTAGGGCAGGTTGATATTTCCCATTTTTTTAGAAAATCATCGCTACTCTACCAAAAATTATATTCATAGCTTTAATTTTTTTTTCATTTCGTTTTTAAAAATGTACAGAAATACTTAGTTTTCGCAATCTTTGCTTACAAACTGACTTCAAAAGTTTACTATTTCAGGAAAAATTCTAAATAAAGTTGATATTTCTTGTATTAGATACATTGGATGGAAAATAAATTCAAACCAGAATTCTAATTACGAGTCACGATAAGCAACATATTCAGTTATTCCTGTATTCGATAAGTGAAAAATATCTAACAATTATAAAAGATTACCAAAAAAGGCTAATCAATTAAGGTTTTACACAATTTGATTGGTTATAGTTAACCAAAACAATAAATAAAAATCTATATACTAATACTGCTGGGCACAAATTTTAAAAGAAAATGTTTTAAATTTGCATTCTTTATTGAAAATCACACTAAAACTACTGCGCTGTGTAAAATATTATATTATAATATATGTAATCTGTTCCGTATAAAATCCATTTTGAAGGTCTTATTTGATGATACGATGATTTAGTTATAGTGTATTTGTTCCTTGCTGTCTGTCCATATAAAATGTGTGAAGCTTCGGTTGTTTATTTAACTGCTCTTTCAACACCTAAATAGTTTGCGTAATTATTTATCATGTCAAACTACAAAACATTAAAATTTAGTGCAATACTACGCTTCCAAAATCGACCTGCCCTCATGTCCATTTGCTTGGGTCTGAGGTATAAATGGATTAAACCTAAATGCCATTAACCTTTAATAACTTAGACAAAATCTAATCTCTGGAGTAAAAATGTGGTTCTCGTAGTATCAAGGAAGTTAAGCAAAATTGAGCCTGGTCAGTAGTTATAATTTTCGGTTAAAGGGTGCATGGTCTGACTAAGATAATTCTTATAGGATGTGACTAAATGAGATTCATTATTTTAACATAGTCTCCCTTTGCGGTCCACACTTTTCTTTCATTGGTGTTGTAGCGATTGTATCCCATTGCTGAAGAAGCTTTCATCCTGTTGGTCAATAAAAAGTCACAACAGAAAATATGATATCATCATCACTTCGTTAATTGTTAAATGTTATTCATGTTTGGGAACAGATGATAATCAAATCAGGAGAATAAGGATTATGAACAACCAGTTCAAAGTTAGTCACAAACAGAAGCCATTGAAATCAAGGACGTGTATTCCGGAGCTTTATGACGAAACAAAACAACCTTCATCAATTTTCCTGGGTGTCTGTTCTTGGTTGTCATTCGTATCTGCCTCAGCAAGTTTAGCACTCTCCATTTATGGTGTACTTCTTTCGAAAAATAGTCAATGGGTAAAATCTGAGGCCTTCAAATTCCCTAAATATGAAACGTCATTGGCCTTCTTTGGAGCATTTGAAGAGGTGGCTGTTTCCACTTCATGAATTACCTCCTGACATATAACGTAAGGTGATAGACCAATACATATTCTTGGTTATGAAATGTTGAAGTAAAGTAGATTTTTCTATGATGTGATCAGCCTGGTGGAATTTTAACAGAAGGCATGGAGAAACCTTTGTCAGGTCAAGTACATTGTGCAGCATAACCGTCTCACGAGGTAATAGCATTATCTATTTGATTTATGGTCAATCAACTGTCATCCATCAACATGTGGTGAATACGATCAATGTTTTCCTCAGTGGTGGCATTTGCGGGATGTCGAGATCTTGGGTCATACACATAAGTCTCCCATCCTCTCCTAAATTCAGATGTAAACCTTTGCACTGTTAATAAAGCTGGTGTATCATCCCCTAATGTACGAAACATGCCAGTATGAATGTCCTTGAGGACTAAATCCTTTTTCTGCAGGTACATTATAACGGAGGATGATTCAGTCGGAGTTCTACCTTCGGATAAAGACTCAGCTGAGAAAAACAGAGAAGCTGGATTCAAGCAGTTTGCTGTCTGATTTGCTACTCGGCAGGAGAAAACCAGAATAGTACTGTACACGAGTCCGCTTTGGCAGAGTCTGGGTAAATATTGACCAGTGTCCCGAGTCATCGGGTTCCCCACATAAAATTTGACATTGTGTCCAATCCAGTTCGTAGTAGGGCGACCGGTAAACACCAGTCAGAAGTCAGTTCGCCGTCTGGCTAGCTTTTTTGAAGCTCTGTCTTCGGGTAGAGAACGACTGGTTCTGGGCTCTGTCTAGGGAGGGAGACTCCGCTGAAAAAAAATAGACTATTCAATGTGCCCGATCACGCGGTGGCAGAGGCCTGGTAAATTTTGACGATGGGCACAAGTGTACGCGCTTGGGTCCCACACACTAATCACATTTATCAAATCTCGTTTCAGTGAGGAGAATGGGTAAATATCAGTCAATTGGAGTCAGGTAGCCCGCTGTCTGGCTTGCTATTGTAAAGCCCTCTGTCTATCCCGCTGTAGCATGGGGCTGGGTAAATTTTGACAATTGTCTCGAGTGCACGGGCTCGGCTTCCCCACACTGAACTCGACTTTGTTTTATCTCGTCTCAGTGGGGTGATTGGATCCGTTGGAGTCAGTTCAGACTTCGTTACACCTTACGCAGACCGATTCTAATCTCGCGTCGCGCAAAGACTGTTTCTAGTCTCGCCTCGCCTCGCCTCGCCTCGCCTCGCCCTCGACGTACTTATCCGCTAACCGATTGGAAGTCATATTTTTGTGTTGGAAGAACTGTTATAGTTTACGTTAAGTTATCCCTTATTTTTACGTTTCTTTTACTGAGTGTCTTTTGTAGAAGTTTTTTAAATTTTCTTTTTCACTCTTCTTTTATTCTTGTCATGTAACATCTTGTTTCTTTAGTCTATTGATTTATTTTTTTATGTATTTTGTATTTTAATTTTATTTTATTTTTATCCCCTATCCGTAAACTTAATTTTTATTTTATTTTATTTTTTATTATATCTTCTCTTTTTGTTTAATTTTTATTTTCTACCTGTTGCTTTTCTTCGTTCAGGAAAGTTAATTTTTACTTAACCGCAAGACAAGTTTAATTTTAGTTTAAACTGTTTGTTTTTATATTATTTTCGTGTGAATCTGTTATTTTGTTTAATTGGTAACAATTTTTACATGTCTCTATCTTTATAATTTTTCTTTTGAGTATTTATTTCATAATTTGTTTATTTTGCTAGTTTTAATTTATTAAAAAAGTGAAATCTTTTATTTGATTTTTTTTCTTTTCAGTAAATTTATTTTTATTTTTACGTCAAATGTTTTTTTCATTTTTTCGTCTGTGTTTTTGTTCTCTTTTTTCATTATTATATTCGTTTTTTTTTTCAGGAAGGACTTTCTTACATTAAAATCCCTTTTGTTAAACCATCTTTAGTCGTTTTTTTGTCTCATTGTCTTTGTAAATTTGTTTTTCGTTGTTCTGTTTAAGATTTCCTGTTATTTATTTATTTACTTTTAAGAATATTCCCCGTTTTTCCTTAAAAAAAGGAACGATTGTTTACAGTAAGAAAAATGACCCCAGAACAATTAAAAAAGACTTGTTCGGTGTGAAAAAGAAAGACCCACCCAATTAAAAAAAAAACAACAACAAAAAACACCCAATAAACAGTGACTATTGAGAACGTAGCTATTATCAAAAACATTGATGACCAGGTAGATTCAAAGGAAGTTATGGAAGCTAAGAACAGCCAAAATCAAGAGAAGCTGTGGCCAACAGACTTCAATAGCAACAACAGCAATAACAAAGACAAAAATGTCGTCGGGGAGTAGCTTTCTTGCTGGAAGACCCCACCAAAGTGCATAATCAACATGACGCAATCCCAGTAGATAGACAAGAGATATCTTATCAAAGAAGATGTGTTCTTGGTAGACCTTCAGGAAATACAGAATGTCGAAAAAAGAATTGTGTCAGATTTTGTGGTTGACAATCGTTCACGCAATATTTGTCGCTTCACAAAAGGCACCATCATCAAATCCCGTATCTCCCTGGAGGTGAAACTTAAAAGAATGAGGACGCTTCCAGTAGGGACCTTATCACGAAACATTTCATCCTGAGAACTGAATTTGAGGACAGGCGATTGACTCCCTATCAGTATTTGAGGTCCCTCCTCTTATTGTAGAAGAACACTTGGCTGCTTTATATAGCTCATTCTGAGCAGATACTCAGTGCTTTCTTCGACTAACTGAACGGGGGGATGGAGTTTCGAAATTATGATTGACCAGAAAACTTTCACCTCCATCCACAACTGTCTGGATGTAGTGGGCCAGAAAATGCAGGACATTATGACAGACTGTAAACCAATTTGCTGGAGTTGTGGTGAAACTGGTCAACTCTCCTCCCCAGAGAAAATCACGTCGAATGTAGGGCTCTTAGGTTGTCCAAGTGTCTATTCGATAGTCAAATCACATCATAGGTTCTTCCGGGTTTGCGTAAACTTAGATAAGCCTTAGGTTAGGATAGCTGGCTACTTTAAATTGAACGCATCATTATTTAGTAAGTGAGTTAGAAACGTAATCTATGACAAAGGAACATCGGTTTACATGGCAACACAGCGACATCTACTATGAGCTTTCTTTAAACATCTTTAAATTTATTACCTAAAAACTCATGCATATCTATCTATCTATCTATCTATCTATCTATACAGGATGTACTTTTACCAAATATTGGGGAGGTTATCTCACCCCAAAACAAGGACAAAAGTTTTATTATCTCGTATGTCAGTCAATAGAGATCTGTTTTTAAATCTAGTAACATTGACAAAGCGCACGGATGTCTGACTTACTGCATCTGTGAGTGCACAAAATTTTATTATCAATTGTCATGTTAATTCCTGTTTTACGTATGGCAAAGGTTTACGAAACCAATTGATATATTTAGAATCAAAGATGGTCGCTTGTCGTCTAATTTGGTAATTTCCGTTCAAGTTATTACAGTGTCATTTTTTTTTAATCGATAGACACATACATGGATTGCGAGTTAGTGTGTGTGAGTGAGAGAAAGGGGTGTTGGATTGGTCGCATTTATGTTGCTCGTTACGATTGGCTAGCCAGGGATTGAGCAACAATCGCGTTAGGCTATTTCCGGATATGATGGAGTATTTTCGGTGAATGCGAACAGATTTTTTTATGGCGATTCACGTTTAATGGATCCACATTTGAGGTTTTTCATCTTCGACTTATTTATATAATGAAAAGGTCAAACATTATTAATCCAAACACATACGTACAAACACACTTATATACACACATACCTCATACACAAACAAACACTGCACCAACATGCAGGCATATATTGCACAGACATACGACACAAAAACGCATACACACACAAATTTTTATATTTGCACCTTTTTGTGTGCAGTTAGTTTGAGTAAAATTATATAACATATTTCATATAGATTATAAATTGAGAACGATGTATAAATATTTATATATCAAGAGGAGTTTTGGAAGAAAATATATGACAAAGTGGAAACAGTTTTCATGTGACGCATTTTGTCCCTTAGGACTTCATTGAATTCGATTTGTTTACGTTCATGTGACTGCACATGCGTTTGAACGAGCGACGCCGGGATTTTAAATTTCTTGGAGGTATTCTCAACAAAGTCGAACATAAATTAGAATTTACAATACGAAATGGAAGAAAATGTTTTCCACTTTGTAATACATGTTGCCCCCATTCAAATATATCTAAATATATCTCTCTATATATTATATAAAGTAAATAAAACCGAAAACATACACACACACACGCGCGCGCACAAACAGACACACACATACATATATACACTGCACAGTAGAGTAGGTTCAGTTGGGCACCGTCTGTGGGGAAAAAGACCACTATGACGTTATATATATATATATATATATATATATATATATATATATAATATATAGCGTCTATATATATATATAGACGCTATATATATATATATATATATATATATATATATATATATATATATATATAGCGTCAGTACAATTTTTCCCCACAGGCGGTGCCAAACTGACCCCACTATACTGTGCAGTGCATATATATATGTATCAGTTGGGCACCGTCTGTGGGGAAAAAGAGTACGATGACGCTCTTTTTCTCTCTCTCTCTCTCTCTCTCTATATATATATATATATATATATATATATATATATATATATAGCATCTATATGTATATATGTATAGCGTCTATATATATAGTCATAGTGCTCTTTTTTCCCACAGGCGGTGTCCAACTGACCCTAAAATATTGTGCAGTCGATCAAATAAAAAACAAACAATGCGCCTGCGCGAATTTAAAAATATAAAATTGACAATTTACCAATCGGACCCTGTATAGCAGGGGTTCTCAATAGGGTGAGATTCAACCCCAAGGGTTGCATTTTGTATTTTCAGGGGTGACTTGCGACCACAATAAGTTTAGGGGGTTGAAGAGAGCAATTATAGTATTTAACCTCTCAACTTGAAATGGGGGTGGGGAATGGCATTCTGACAAATGCTGAAAGAGGCGCATGGGGCAAGTAAGTTTGAGAACCTCTGCTATATATATATATATATATATATATATATATATATACAATAGAAGCAATACTAAAAAGTCACTTCAATAGAAGCAATACTAAAAAGTCACTTAGAGATAAGGGTTTATTAGGAATGAAACAAAAAGCTTTAGAATGAACCTGACACCCAAACATAAAGAATGGACAACGGATAAACCTCTACTCCTGTCCAAAAGACCGGTGAAGCGGACAATAAGCGAACCTATCTACTTCTATTGAAGATACATAAGAGGCAAATAAAATTTCAGAGTTTAAGTGGAGACGATATAGGGCTTAACTATACTTTAGAAAAAAACTGGAAACCCAATCCTAAACAGGAAATAAGGAATAAACTTCTTCTTCGGTTCAAAGGACCGGAAAGGAGTGTGAACCGTACGATTTTTATATAAATATATATAGTTATATTTATATGCGTTTGTATTTGAATATATGTCTATCTATATAGCTATATCTATCAACGAACACACAAACATGTATTCTCATGCCTACTGATAAAACAGAATGCTTTGCTCGTAAATTCCTTGTCAATTCTACTCTTGACATCTGAATTGCCTGAGTTGGCAATTCGATCTGCGTTTTTACTGTTTAATATGCATATAAATCCGTCTATGGCTTCTGGTATCTTTTCTAAGCTGGACCCGCACAAAAGTTGAGTACGTGATGGTATACTTGCTACAGTTCTTAACAAATGTCTTCTTGAAATAGCTCATGTTCTTTACGATAGATGTTTTACTGCTTCATGGTTCCCTGCTCGTTTCAAATCCTCTTCTGTTGATCCTGTTGAAGAACTCAGGCGAACAATCCGATCCTTCTAACTATTGGTCTATTAGTCTTCTATCCTGGCAAAATCCTAGAATTGCTCTCACATCTCACCTCGCAGAGTCCTTCAGACAATATGGCTTTCTATTCTCCAGGACAACTGTTGATGTCTTAACGATTACTTCTGAAAGAATCTATCAAGATTTAGATAAGAACTGTGAAGCTCGGCCTATTGCTTTGTATATCTCGGAAGCATTTGACAGGGTTTGAAATAATGGTTTGCTTCACAAGCTGAAAGATTATGGTATTTCTGGACGACTTTTTGAAATGATACAGTCTTTATTATCAAATCATGAAATGAAAGTTGTCCCGAATGACCACTCTCCTACATCTTTCTGTAGTAATACAGATGTATATGGGCTCTACTCTTGGACCTACAATTTTACTAATTTTCTTCAATGACTTTCCAGTATCTAGGCTGATGATACAATTATTTACTTAATAAGTAAGTTTTATCAGTTCGATATGGTCAAATGGGCAGCTGATCTAAAAAATGACCCACAATCTGTTGTTAACAGGGGCAAGGAATGGCTTCTTATCAACATCTTATCAGTTCTTGATTCTGTTGACGCACCTATTTACTGTCTTAATGGTGAGTCTGATAGATTCGATAAGGTCTTATTGACAACTGATCTTAAAAATATGATCTTCAGTCCGTTGTAAACTGGGGCAAGAAATGGCTTGTTACTTTAAAGCTTCCTATACGAAAAAAAAAACGGTTGTCGCCTTCCATGCTAGAATGAACATCTAAGTCCCATGTTTTCATCTGACATGAAGTGAAACGATTATATTGAAACAAGTGCAAATCTGAAGCTAGGAATATCGATTCTCTATGTCGTACTAGACAATTGTGCATTTATAAGTATAACATTCGTCCATGCATCGATTATTGCTGCCATCTTGTCTGACATAATTCAAAGAGTAATATTTAAAGTTATCAGTCCCAATCAGCCATCTTGGCATCCAACATTTGTCCTGGTGAATACATCGTTTGTTAATAACTACGGATTTTACCACTTGCAGAGAATCAATCTAGCAAAGATAAAACAAGTTACTATTTTTATTGTATCTCATATTTTATCACCGCATCTAGTTATCGATGCTTTTATCGATTCATATATCAGCGTACACAAGCAAATATTCGTTTATAAATATTTAATATGCCAGAAAGTATTTATTTGTAAAGAAATAATGGTTTTATTTTTAATCCAAAATTTTTATTACTTTAAACGTTACTTTTCGTGGATATCCATATTTGAAAGACGCCCCATGTCTATTTTATGCGATCAGCGTGAAGCTTTAGAGAAAATCGAAAGAAAAAGAAAACATACAGGGTGTGATGAGTAAATTGTTGCCATATTATATTTTTAATTTCGCGCATGTGCGTTGTTTGATTTTGATTTTTCTCGACTGCACACGATGATAGGGTTAATTGGGTACCGACTGCGAGAAAAATTTAGAAAAGGCATGCTGTAATGCTTGGCATTCGCACCGGAAGCTCCGATACGAACATTTTAGAGGGTCTGGATGTTTCTCTGAGGTCAGTGCAGAGGATTCTCAAAGAGTTGGAGAATATAGTTGGGCAGCGATTGTGAGAAAAATTTGGAAAAGCATGCTGTACTCTTTGGCTTTCACACAGGAAGCTCCGATACAAACATTTCAGAGGGTCTTGATGTTTATCTGAGGACAGTGCAGAGGATTAGTAAAGATTTGGAGGACAACATTACATTGATCACTAGTGATGACGACGTTATGCCTTCATTCAACTTCCGACAGAGCATCAGACTGAAGACGGAAGTCTACATCAAGTCCCTTGAGGACTTGAGGAGGTAGTGTTGCCCTGGGTCAAGAGGGTGGCTGCTGGAAGACACTAAGAACCCAGTCAGGGCTGTCAGACAATTTCTCCGACTACATTATCCCTTACATCTGACCACCTAATTACCCAGACTGCAACCCCCTTGATTATTATATGTAGAGCGCAATTGAGCGAGAGACCAACAAAAATCCTGGTAACACCAAAGATGAACTGAAGGCAAGGATTATGGCAGCATTCACCAACTTAAACCCAGAGGCTCTCCAGAAGCTTTGCAGGAGGTTCCGAAATTGTCTGGAATCTGTGATTGAAACCAATGACGATTTTATCGAATAAATTCACGCTTTAGTATTTCAAGATATTTTTGGAAATATATCTGTTAAAATGAGATGATAGTATTATTTACATTTTTGCGTAAATTAAACGACAATTTATCCATCGCAACCCGCACATACTTAACACCCAGAAGACTGAAATTTCTAGGCCAAATAATCAGGAAAGAAGGCTTGGAAAATTTGATAGTCACAAGTCAGGTTGAAGGCAAGTGGGACAGCGGAAAATAATGCATAATCTAACTAGTGAGCTTCAGTAAAAGGGATGATGGAGCAAGGTTTAGGATCAATGAGAGAAAGACGAAGTTTATTATGAGCTACAAAGGATAGAAAATTGTGGAGAGCCATTATCTTCAACGTCCTAAAGGGACGGGGCACATAGAAGAAAAAAAAAAAGAAATATTACATCTATCGTCCTGCGCGATTTGAGATATCTTGATATTTCTTGAGTGCGCTAGCAGAAAACGATTTTTCTATTAATAGACATGTTTCCTTTCGTTTTTTTTACGGTATATCAACCTCAATGGGTTATTTAATGCCGAGAAATTTTTTATTGCTGGCAATATGTTTTCCAATATATGTATTGTTGGTAATATTTTTTTTCAAAAATCTATTTCTGGTAATAATGTATTCCTGATCATACTTTTTTTATAAAAAAGTATTTCTGGTATTAAAACCTATTTTTACACTTTCATAGTGTTTTGACTCAAGTTTAGGGGTTAACTATTTGCCCATAGCTGGGACCCTAACAGGTGCTACCACCCAGGATTAGGGTGGAGCTGGGAACACCAACAATTAAGTGGTGGTTCCACGCTCCTCAAAACCTCCTGATCACAGTATATGCCGTGGGACGGAGTTTATCATCTTACCCAGGACGCAGGCTCGTTTGGGTTGCGGTATGGAATAATCAGCACCCATCTCTTCACAATTGTGATTTTGTATGCAAAGAACATAGTTTACACACAGCTCCAACAATTTTAAAAAATACATCTTATAAAGGGGGCGCCTCCATATATACTGCAAAAATGATAACAATAAACTAGAGAAAGCTATTTTTCTAAGAAAATGTTTCAAGAATGATTTTATAAACTTCAACCAAGAGCAGGACTGGCTGTTCTGTGAATGAATGAGAAATGTTTCCTTATAAGGAAATGGTTAATATTACCGTTGTTATTAGAGATGAAGTGAATAGATACCTAACACTGATTTTAGTCCGATGACCAATGAGTGAAGAAAAGCGGAAACCAAGTAGCACTATATACTTGGTTAAGGATTATCAAATGTTTCCTTATAAGTAAACAGCTAGTATTATCATTAACATTATCTTAGTTTTGGAAAATAAAGAAACATAGATTAGTTCTTCTTATGTTTTACTTGTAATCCTGATGAGGTTTGACATTTTTTGGTGTTAGGGTCTTTATTGAATACTTTACTGGTGTTAGGGTCTTTACCAGACAAGTTCTAATTTGTTGATCATTATAGTTCCTCTGTCAGATTGATACATTCTGTTGTGTTGGAGTTTGGAAGACAGTTTCTAATGGACGCGAAGAGAAAATCTCTGTTGATGTGGTCGTCTGCGTCTGTGAGGTTATAGGAGAAACCAACATGAACGAAAGCCTGACTGCCTAGGTTGACAAGAATATAGTTTGTTTTTTTAAATTCTCGGTGAAGCTGATAATTAAAGAAACTTTATTTGATTTTATCCCTTTTGATTAAAATGTCAAGAGCACACAATCAAACGATATGATGATAACTCCTAACTGTCAGATTGGGATACATTTGAACTATGAGGAAGATTTAGGAAAATGGAAACTACAAGAACGATTATATTTGCAATCAGAATGAGGCAGATGAAGTGATTGGGTCATTTAATGAGGAAAGAAGGCACGGTGAATGTAACGCTGAAAGCATGAGAAGCACAAGTTTTGGTTTAGTTTGTTTTGTTTTACAGCATATCAACCTCAATAGGTTATTTAATGCCGACAAAATCTTTATTGCTGGCAATATGTTTTTCTTCAAAAATCTATTTCTGGGAATATTTTTCCTTGAAGAAATCTATAGCTGGTCATATTTTTTTCCAAAGAATGTATGGCTGTTTGTTTTGCTAATATTTTTTAAAATTATTGCTGGTAATAAATTTTTTTTATTACAAAGTATTTCTGGTATTAAAACCTATTTTTACACAAGTTTGGGTGTTAACTATTTCCCTACAGCTGGGATCCTAACAGGTGCTCCCACCCCGGGTCAGTGTGGACCTGGGAGTACCAGCAATTAAGAGGTGCTTCCACGATCCTCAAAACCTCCTGATCAGAGGCCTTGCTGTTGGCCGTAGTTTATCGTCATACTCAGGACGCGGATGTAGTTTATCATCCTACCCAGGACGGAGAAGCGAGTAAAATACAGGGTGTTCATAAAGTTCGTGTGCACTTTAAAAAATTTATAACTTTATTTGTTTTTGCGATAGAAATAATTTGTAAAAAGGATTAGAAAGAAGTAAATCTATATTTTTTAAGGTTTTATTGAAATTTTATATGAGTTACCACATGTCCTCCATCATTAGCAATACTATTTTAATACGATTTTGCAGTTCAAGGAAAACATTTGCCTACTTATTTACAGTAATGCCCGAAATCACATGAGTTATTTTAGCTATACTTAAAACTAGGTACATTAAACTTTATAACATTTTTTACAGATTATTTCTATCGCAAATACGAATAAAGGTACAAGTTTTTTAAAGTGCACACGAAGTTTATGGACACCCTGTATTTAACGGATTTGTGTGAATTAATATAAGAACAAAGACGGTAAAGATTCAGTTGATTCTTAGAGAAACAAAATAAAGGAAGTTGTGAAGAGCCATGATCACTTAAGTAATTGGTTTGTGCAAGTGAATAGCAGAACATGGACAAAAAAGGATAGTAAACATCGAGGAAATGTTTAGAGAAACAAAAGAAAGTTGTGGGGAGCCATGATCACTTAATGAATAGAACAACAAGGGTAAAAAGGGATAGTAAAGATTCAGGAGATGTTCAGAGAAACAAAAGAAAGTTGTGGTGGGCCATGAGCATGTACTTAATGAATAGAAGAACAGTTAAGGAGGGATAGTAAAGATTCAGGAGTTGTTCAGAGAAATAAATGGAGCTTGTGGAGAGTCATGATCACGTATTTGCTGAGTTTGCGTGGATAAATATCAGAAGCCGGACAGAGATAGTAAAGTTGCATGAGATGTTTAGAGAAAGAAAAGGAAGTTGTGGAGGGACATGAGCACGTAGGTAATAAATAGAAGAACAAAGGCAAAAAAGGATAGTAAAGATTCAGATGTTAAGAGAAAGAAAAGGAAGTTGTGGAGGGACATGAGCACGTAGGTAATGAATAGCAGAACAAAGGCAAAGAAGACTATTAAAGACTCAGGAAATGTTTAGAGAAAGAAAAGAAAGATGTGGAGAGTCATGATCACGTATTTAATGAATTTGTGTGAATGAATAGTAGAACCAGGACAAAAAGGGACAATAAAAATTCAGGAGATAATTAGTGAAACAAAAGATATATAATTCTGAAGAGACATGGTCGGCCACACCTCGAAGCGGCATTGCAAATAAAAGAGGGATAAGAAGGATAAGAATTTATCCTGAATTATTCAAAGATGCCACTTTAATTATTGAGATACTGTCTATTGATAATAAATCTCGTTTGAGGTCTCTTATTTAAGAATTGACTTTAGAAATGGCGCACGACTAAATCAATGCCTTAACCATTGGGGTTTAGCTGGCATTAATTGGTAAAATAACATTAAAAAGAAGAAAAAAATGTTTTGAATGTTATACAAGTTTATGCTTACTTTTGGAAAGTGACGTTTTTCCTTTCTGAGTTTTAATGACTTTTTGCATCACTTGCTTCTTTTTTTTTCTTTTACTCGTGAATAATTGATTCTGATTAGTTGTGTGTGACTGGGTCACTTTATCTGAAAATGTAACGATAAATGATTCATGAGAAATATCCAACACAGTACGTAAAAAAGAGAATGGTTGAAAACAAGGACATAGACTTTTATTGACCATTCACGTTTCGTTAATTTACGCCGGTATTAAAGCAAAGGTACTTCTTCAAAGAGTTTTTAGTTGTGTTTTAAAAATAGCAACACGTCACACGTAATTAAAAAAAACAACATTCAAATATATATAATTTATAGATTAACGTAGAAAGTATTCTATTTAATTATCCTATTCCGGAAACGAATTCAGTAAATATACAAGAATATAAAAAGGAGTGTAAGACAAGGATGTGTCTTCTCACCGGACTACTGAGAGTATTCAGTCAGTTATGTGCCATACATGATACACGGTTAGGCGATCTTGCATATTTCGATACATGACTGACGCGGCAGATTTTTTCCCGCAGTAGGTTGCCATTTCTTTCTGCGGTAGACCAGGTGCCATCCCAGGCTATAGAACCCAGTCTGTCCTACAATTTACCCATAGCTAGGGGGAGAAGAAGAGGATTCATACCTTTCTCAAGGATATTAGCACGTAAGTGAATGTAATGGATTCGACTCGAATTCAAACTCGGCTCTCTGATTTTTCAATCCGAGCCGCTATCCACTAGAAGTCGTAAAAAGTTTCAATGGCGGCTGATATCCTAACATAAGATATGCAGATGACATAGTGTTGATAGCAGAAACGGAAAGGAGAAATCCTACCTAATTCAGTGAAGGAAAGCGAGAAGAAAGGACTAAACATCAATTGCAAGAAACCAGAATGCTTGCTCATTAGCGAAAGGAACAGCCCAACATCCAAATAACATATTGGAGACAAGAAAATCCAACAGCCAATTCAACACTTTCACTGCTACTCATTTGTCCAGTGCTGCCCCCATCCGGCCAGCCATTTTTAAAGAAAATGCCAAATATCAACCTCCATATTTTATTAAACAGAAAACTGGCACCAGTGTGTTTTACAGCCTTCCATTTTCATGGTTATACCTGGGAAGGACTTACCAGATCAGTAATGGGTATACACATGATATCTTTTGAAGCATTGTCCTTTGGGATTTTACGATAGATGGCGCAACAGGACACTCATAACAGCGGTATGTAGAAAAAACGTAGGTTTCCGTACTTAGCCAGCTGGAGCAAGATAAGAAAAACGAACATCTCCGTAGTTAGCAGCGGAAGTGTTAAATATCTGGGAAGGGTTTTGACAAAGGACGGAATGTGTGACACTGAAATCCGAAGATTCACTGGGATAGCGAAAGGCGGCATCCAAAAGGTAAGCAACGTATTAAAAAACAGTTAGAAACAAAGTAAACAGTACTGAATTATTATGTAATATCAGTCCCCTTTGTGAATGATGGTCAATCTCCGAACAGTTGAAGGAGAAACTTGAAGCAACTGAAATGTGGTCCTACAGAAGGATGCTGAGAATACCATGGGCCAAACATGTGCGCATCGAGGAAGTTTTAGAGAAAATGAAACAAAAAGGAAGCTCATACTTATACATATACACAAGGAAGAGACAGTTGAAATTTGTAGGCATATAATGAGGAAAGACGGTTTGGAAAATTTGATACTCACAAGACAGATGGAAAGAGGGACAGAGGAAAACAACGTATAACCTACATAGCGTGCTTGTGTAAATGGATGGCGGGATAGGGTTTAGGAGATATAGCTAAAAGACAAAATTTATTAAGATTTACGTAGAACAGGAAATTGTGGATAGCCATGATCCCCAACGTCCTGAAGGTTTTTCTTGATAGTTGCAGCTGCAGGATGTCTAGACCCTGGATCATCTTCCAGACTCTCCATTCTCATAGATTCAGTTACCAACTTTTATATTGTTGATAAAGCTGGAACATCATCACCGAATATTGCACGGTGCCAAATTTTGTCCATTTTCAAGCGAAGTCGCTTTGGAATTTGGAAATCTATTGTCAGTTTACCATAATGGAAAGAAACAATTCTCTTATAAATAAGGAGAATTGAAATCCATGTCTTCAAACTTTCACAACAATAGCGTCACTCCTTCGTAGATATTTGCTGAACTTTTCAGCCCACACTCGTAGTTTAGCGATTAGAAGAACGTTCTGTTCAACAAAACGATAGACTTTGGCTTTAAATTGCCTGAAACACATTGATATACCGCAATGAAAAACAATCCAATGCAAGCCACAAAGGCATCAAAGAGAATAGTTTGAAAACGTTTTTCTTTGAATAACAAGATTGTTTACATCCTTTGAATATATAAACAAAGAACTTCCCAGAACACTTTTCCAAAACCTCAAGTACCGTTGAGGCAGTTCTTGCAAATTTCGATTGTGTATGGCTATAATCACTAAGCATGTCCCGGCAATGATTACATCGTACGCTTTTGTGTAGGATCAGTAAAGATAAAAATGAAAATGAGCAAGCAGTCTAACTGCCATTGTAAATATATTCTTAACGTTTATATTCGATTTTCTAATCAATTATAAATTATAAACCATTTAAAAAAATGTAAAATTAGCCGATATCTGATTCTTCCAAAATTCAAATTGGCTCGATGAAGTATTTAAGTAATAAAAATGGGTTACATTTCTTATTAACTAGTAATCAGTTTTTCTATAGCGATTAGACTTTGTAACAAAATTTTGACATTTTTGTATTTGGTCGGTAAGTATTATTTCTTAATAGTTTCTATTGTTACTGTCAAGAATGCAAAGAAAATAACTATTATTCTCTTTGCTTTTTCGACCTGCACAACAATGTTTTGAAATTAACCTATTTTTCATTACATTTTAGACGAGCTGGAGGAGAAATCCTTTGAACTTTCTAAAAGTTTCACGAACTTTTCAAAAGTTTCAAAAATGCAAGAATTTCTACAACGTGCTGGCAACATAAATGGCAGTATAAAGACAGTGAACATAAGTGTTATGAATAATCAAATGTTGTTTCTCCTTGTTTTGTTACTCTCCTCTTTGAGGGAACTATTCCTGTTTACCGGGACTATAAAAGGACATTATTTTATTCTCAGTTCAATAAAGCTTTCTTATTGCCTACAACTGCTTTCTTTTGCCATAAGAGTAAGCTCAACAGCACAGTTTACTTGTAGACAAATCATCGTTGACTTCTAAATCTTTTGTGGTCTCTCTAAAATAAATAAATGCTACTTTTGAATAATATGTCGTTTTGTTCCTACTTTGCGAGAACGAGAATGTTCTTGTGTAATCCTAGAATAAATAAACGCTACTTTTGAATCGTATGTCATTTTACTTTTAATTTGCATTAAAGAGAATATTCACATTTTCAAGTTTTCCCAATGGGAATAGGCAAATTTCAGAAATATCATTATCCTGGTCACAAAAGCAAAGTTTCACCATTTGTCATACTTTCTAGGCGTAAGCGAATAGGACATAACAGTTGCTATCTAAGTCAACAATCGTGTTACACACTGTTATATAAAAGAGTCTATGGCAATAAAAGATGTTTTTGAGACATATTTGGTCATATTTCTGTCGCGGAAGCAATGTCATATTTTAGCATATTTTTATTCTTTGCGAATAGGATCCGATTTAAATTTTAATTTAAATTTTTATCAGTGCATTGTGGAAAATTGAAGCTTTGTTTATTAAAATATTTTTTGCTTACATTTTTACAATTCAATAATGCAAATAAAAATGCAGGTTACAATATCTGGGACACATAGTGAGGAAAGAAGGCATGGAGTATTTGAAACCCGCAAGATATATTTTTAAAAAGTAGACATAGAGAAGAACCGAGTAACGAACTTAACTAGGAGGCATAGTAATGGATGAATATTGTTTGTTAGAACGACAATAGAAAGGATGCAGTGGAGAGATATGAACATCTATTTCCTGAAGAGAGACGATACATAGAAGAAAATTGTTAAGTAGAATGCTTGTATGTATTTTGTTTAATAAAGCCTCAAGTCTATAGACAACTGTTATCTTTCCACAAATCCGCATAAACTGTGACTCTTGCTCTGTAACTATCTACCTCGAGCGACTCTCGGGCCTTGTACAGGGTGAACATCATTGCAAAACATGATAATAACCTGTACTGAGTACTAATGTTAATAAAAGCGCTCGATGTATATTAACAGAGCTAAAATCTATACTATTATTAATCAAAATCGATTTCATCTATGTCTCTGAAATGAAGTATTATAATTATTTACATTATTCGGACTGTTATCCTCATTTTCATTGCCATATTGACAAGGACACGTAGTCAAGAGGATAAAGGCTTTTGTTAGATCCAAACAGACAAAAAGAATTATGAGTTCAATATCAGGCTACAGCAGTGGTGATCTGAGTTAAAGGGAAATAACTGAGAGATCCAGTAGAGGCATGGCACGTAGAACTAGAACAATGTACCCTGGTGGACAAAATAAACAGATCAGTATGAAATTCCAATCACCTGAAAAAGATCGGAGCATACAACGGAAGAAAAAGATGAGGATTACAGTTCGAATAATATAAATATCCATTTTGTCACCTCAGCGTATCCGAGTATGCCTGTCTTCTAAGGCGGCTAGACAATCCCCATTTAAGACACAAGCCCAGGCACATTTGTGCTTGTCCGACATCCACAGAGCCTACTTGTGTTTGTACTGCAAATATGGTGAGGAAACCTTAGCTACAGTTTCGAGCGATCACCTCCCCCAGCGTGATGGACAAGTCCAGTACGATTGTTCACGTGGCCGAGTATTTAGAATATTCGATAATGAGACGCAGGTTCGAATCTCACCAAAGTCAATTTGTCAGAAAGGCGACTTATTGATGCTATCCGGCTTGAGGAAGCGATTTCATCGTGAGACACGTTTGGAAAATGCCTGAAATCCATATATATATATATATATATATATATATATATATATATATATATATATATATAATTATCTATTTAAAAATATAACCCCATCGCTACATAAGAGTACTCATGTTTCAAAACATATAATTATAAGGTGTGGTATATTTATGGCTTAAATTGATCAAGAACAAGGTTAGAAAGTATGTAAATACGAAAGTGGACGTTGAAGTCAACACCCAGTGGCGATGTTCACTTATATATATACGTGTGTGTATGTATGTGGTTGCTTGGGTACGGAGAGATACCGGATGTTTATATTTACCATCTTCTCCCTCCATATTTAAAAACTGTGGTTATAAAAAACTCAATATTTTTCCGGGTGTCAAATGGGTTTTTATCCTCTGACTTGTTCCTTTTTATTTTAATTCGTTTTCTAATTACACTTCTACCAATAATTTTAAATTAATTCCGAGATAAAAACAAAAAAAAACAAAGAAAGAATCTGTTGAAATTACTCGCAGCTATCGTTTGCCATCGTTTCAACTCGCTTCTCTTATGTTTTCATATCAGTCAATTACATTGATTAACTTTGCATTCCCATAATCGAGTTTAATGAAAAGAGCAGGTTTATCCTGTTTCATGTATTCTTTTCTGCTTTTTTTTTAAATTTATTTCCTGTTTTTCGATTGGGTGACCTTTCGACATGCATAAAAAGAAAACCGGTTAACTTCTAAACGTGATTATTAACTTTTGCGACACTTACAATAAAAAAAAATGATTCGATATTTGTTCAATACTAAACAAAATTTAAAAAACAAGGTTCTCCGCTATATGTCATGGAGATTTAAAAGGAAATATTTCCTATAGCAGTTTCGTTACCCAATAATGTGTCAACGACCGATGAAATATTTCTTATCGTTTTCCCATAGTCGACTGACACATTAATTCAGATATTTTCTTCCTGTATTTTATTGATATTGATCTAAATGAGGTTTTGTAGATCGATATTAGTAATGTGCTATTTTTTATTCGCAAGCAAATCAAGAAATATCAAGGAAGTATATTGTACTCACCTTATACAGTGATGTCATTCTGAGAGAATTAGAAAACCCGACAGGATTCATTATTGGCAGCCACGCTCCTAACAAATAAAAATATGAAGACAATACAGTGTTGATAGTAAAGAAACTAGAGGAACTTTTACAGACAGAATTGTAGGAAAGTCAGGAGAATACATGGTTGTCAGGACAAGAAATAACGCAACATGCAAATGCTAAAATGGAGTTACCAAAATCAAGCAAGTATAACAATTTAACTACTGGGGAAGTATTTTAACAAAGGGCGGAAAGCGCGATATGGAAATCAGAAGGTGCATTGAGATAGCGAAAGATGATTTTCAAAAGCTGAACACTTAATAAACATAAACATTTCGTTAGAAACAAAGAAAACGCAGAGAGGAACCCGGACGAGGCTTTGCCGAAGGGCAAGGTTTCGTCCGGGGAGGTAGACAGGGCCTGAACCCGTCTAGGCGGGTTCAAAGACTATATTTTTGGCCGGGCCTACGGGCTCGGGGATACCCACATTAAAACCGGCCTTGTGCCATATTTGGTCCTCGTGGGTGGAACGATAAATACTGAACAAAGAAAAGAGAATTGAACTCTTACGTAATAACGATTCTCCCAAATGGCAGCGAAGGCTGGACAATCTCCTCGCAGATGACGAAGTGTCTTAAAGCAAGAGTTATGTTGTTCTACAGAAGGATACTGAGAATATGATGAACTGAAGATCTGAAAAGCGACGACGTTTTAGAGAAAATGAAATAAAAAAAACACACTTATATTTGACATCAGAATTATATAATTAATATGACATATAATAAAGAAAGATGAAAGATGAACAAATCTTACACTATCATCTCAGAATGAAGCCGACCTGTACAGGGGAAAACATTGCATAGCATGCCTAACAAGTTTGTGAAAATGGATGGTAGAGTAGAATTTAGGAGAAATAGAAAAAAAGACAAAAATTTACTAAATGCTACAAAAGAAAGGAAATTGTGGAGAGCTATGAACTGAGCTGAATGGATATGGTACAAAGAAGAAGAACGTATTTCACCACTATGAATTACGAAATAAGACAGAACCAAATTTGAATTCTAGGAAACTACGTCTGGAAGTTTTTATCATATTCAGTTAACTATACGTCATGCGTGATACACGCTTAGCTGATCATGTATCCTTCGATACATGACTGACACCAGCAGTAGGCTGCTATTTCTTTCTGCAATAGATCAGTTGTCATGCAAGTCTATAGAACCCGGTCTGCTATTTACCCATAGATGTAGGGGAGAGAAGAAGAGGATTCATACCTTTCCCAAGGGTATAAGTCCATAAGTAAATGTAATTGATTCGACTGGA
The DNA here is from genome assembly GCA_903632075.3 of Acanthosepion pharaonis. Taxonomy (NCBI): domain Eukaryota; kingdom Metazoa; phylum Mollusca; class Cephalopoda; order Sepiida; family Sepiidae; genus Acanthosepion; species Acanthosepion pharaonis. Next base: position 167,281 of record CAHIKZ030002988.1, read on the forward strand.
ATTCGAATTCTCCGATTTCTCAATCCGAGCCGCTATCTATTACGCCATGGCTCCTTATTATATTAGTGGTTCTGAAAATAATACCGTATTTTACTGTTGTAATATTATGAATCAAGTGACCAAGATGGAAACAATGTTGAATGATAGGAAACTGTGTTTAGAATCAGTTTATGATCTCGTCTCTGAGAGTATTCGCAAAATAGCTGCATATTTTCCCACTATGAATTATGTGTCAACGAAAAACAGTAGAACCAAAGTTGAATATGAAGAAACTCTGTTTAAAATTACTTCATCATCTCTTCTAAAGTCTGTTATTTGTCGAGCATTATAGATTTTAATCCCATGGAGGATTATAACTCCAAAAACTAATATAATCGCCATTCGTTTATCATTTCCTATAGCGTGGTATAACTACAGAAGCATTTAAAAAAAACATTTTCTCCATGCCTATGGCTGAAAGGGAAAGACTGTATTTGTAAGCTCAGTTGTAGTTTAAAACGATTAAAAATGACGACTGTGACATATCCGACAAGTGTCGCTTTGGGGGAATGACCCATTCTTAATGAAGAACTGTTGAAAAAAAAGGCTATAAAATTGAATCCTCGTTAAACTACAATATATTTGCCGCAATAAATTTATTGTGTCAGGTCCAGCTGTTGACGAACATCTGAAACAAACTGAGAAAACTTACATAGAAGGAAATAGAGTTGCTCGTGGGGATTTAAAAAAAATGCCCACGAGCAACCCTATTGAAATTGCATTAGGACGCAATGGTTTGTGATCGTCAAGAGATAACAAAAATGACAAACTTTATCACAAATGCCGACACCAAAACTAGGTCTCTATTCACAGTAAATGTTTGTATTTGTATAATAAGATACTAATACTTGAATATTACATGCATTATTATTCGATACAGTTAACTAAAACACCAGTTTTAACAAAATCATGTTTATTTTAAATACAGGTGTACGTTTTGACGACAGTAAATACATATATAGTTTGATAAACAGGGTAGACAGGATCATCATTACATATACTAATTTTATATCTCTGGTATAATCCGATAATCTTTGAATTAGCGTTAAAATTAGATCTTCAAAAGTTGCATGTATATATGGTAAATAAATTTATCTTGCATTAATGTATGAAAAATGAATTGTTATTCGTTGTGCTTTCGTATTTGTCTTCCATTCTATTATACTATTATGGACGGAACATGTGATCAACGAGGAACTTTTAGTGGGAATGAAAGCAAAATGGAAGGACACTGATGCATAGAATAAGAAAGAGAAAGTTGATATTCCAGGAATAAATAATGAGAAATGTAGGCTTGTCGAATTTGACACTAACAGATTTTTGCAGAGAGAAAGAGCGAATTTATTTGCTAAACGACTTGAGTAAACAGATGGCAGAACAGGTGTTAAATAATAGTTTCAGAATACTATTTTTTAGTGGCAGTGTATTTTGGCTCAAATTTTCTGAGGCTGGCCTTTGAGGTCAGATGGCAGACAAAATAGGGATGTCGAATTTGATTGGCTTAGCCGAAAGTGAGTTAGAAAGTGTTTTTAGAGAGTTAAGTTTTACGCTTTGAAGAATGCAGACGTGTTAATTTCGTGTGCGGAAATTGCTCACCAGTGGAGTGGGATAGCAGCCCCACTCCCTAGTTAAAAATATACACATCGACGTGTTTAATAAAATAGATGCGCTTAAAATTCCTTTTGTTGAAGTTCTCATTCAAACTCCGAACAAACCAACCAGCGATCACCCAGCCGGGGGAGAAAAATTTAGCATTGTTGTGGAATCGAATCCGTCAACGAAACCCCCTTTCAACAGGGAGGAGTATACAGAGGAAGTGGGAGTGATAATATAAAGGGAAAAAAATTAATAAGAGTTATTGGAAGTTGTGGAGAGCCATGATCCTGACGGGACACAGGACACATTCTATTACCTTAGAAGTATCAATGGATCCTGTTTGGTTTGGTGTATATATAGGAATACAGAATACATAAATTAATACTATTTTCTAAAAATAAATATCACTTTTTTATTCGACGTCCTCTTTTATTAATGTATTTTGAAATTGAACGTCCGTCTCATTTTATCTCATATTCTTTCCTTTATTCGAAAGTCAAGTATATAAATGCAATAACAGAAAGGAATAAATATATTTTTAATGTGTTTGGTATGCGTATTTTCAGGTGCTCACTGGTAGGTGTGAACTCTGCACGCGTATAGACCCACATAAAAATTGACCAATGGAAGGAGACTTCACATAAAAACTGACCAATGGAAGGAGACTTCACATAAAAACTGACCAATGGAAGGAGACTCCAAAAATAAATAGCAAGCAAGCAAACAGAAAACTTAAAAGAAATCGGGCATCATTCTCGTGTCTATTTTCTCGAAAGAAAAGTAATTAGCTTTATTTGATTGCGGCAAACATTGTAGACAAATAACATTCGTTTAGATAGATTGAATAATAATTCAAATGTTTCTATTGACTTGTCAAAATCCCTAAAGTTGAGATGTGATAGTTAATGGGACAACAGATAAAAATAATAATTTAAAAAAAAATAGACAGCAAAAGATACTTTTAGGAAAGCGACAAGAAAAGACTCTTAGCTGCAGGAAGACAGTCGAAACGGACTTCCTAAACAAATGACAGGCATCAAAATCAAGAAGGTATAGAACTTTAAGTATGTAGGTAATATCATAACAGATGACGGAAAACGTCATACAGAATTCCAAAGGGGCATTGGAAGAACGAAAGATGTCTTCCAGAAGGTATGTAAAGTAATAAGATAGAGGAAAACAAAGAAAGAATGTCAGACGTCTACGTAATGTCATTCTGCAAAAAGATTTTGCGAATACTATTAACGGAAGATGTGCGTAAATAGCAATTTTAAAGGAAGATTGAGACGGGAAAGGACATTTATTATTGAAATCAGATAGAGACAGTTGAAATTTCTGAGACGAAAGAGATCTTGGAAACTTAACACCCGCAGGATCTACAAGAAGTGTCGCGTGTAACGAGCTTATGTAAAAGAATGGTAAAATAGAGACTTAGAGAGATGGTAAGGGAAAAAAAAAAAGTTTCTTCGGTCTGAAAAAGACGGGGGATGTAGAGAGCCGTTCTCGTCCACGTCCTGTAGGGACACGGCACATCAAAGTCAATTAGTTAATAGCAATCGACGAAAGACTATTAAGTCATTTTTAGATCGCTATTAACCAAGTGTCTTATCACATCTCAAATTCAGAGATTTTGACAAGAGAGTCTTTGTTATGGAATCTATCAAAACGAATATGTTATTTGATTTTTACTATGTTTGCCGAAATCAAATGGCTCAAATAAAGCTAATCATCTCTTCTTTCAGAAAACATACGAGAGAGTTATGTCCGCTTTCTTTTAAGCTCTATGGTTGTTTGCTATTTGTTTTTGAAGTCTCCTTCCATTGCTCAATTTATATGTGAAGTCTCCTTCCATTGGTCAATTTTTATGTGAAGTCTCCTTCCATTGGTCAATTTTTATGGGAAGTCTCCTGCCATTGGTCAAGTTTTATGTGAGTCTATACGCGTGCAGAGCTCAGACCCACCAGTGGACACCTGAAAATGTCGAAACTGGCACTAAATTGAAATTTTCAAAATCAATTTGAGGGGAGGGGGCTGAACATCTGTGATAAATGGATGTTCAACCACAACTGGTAAAATTAAGTATTTGCCTCTACTGTTGTTCATATTGTAGACAAGATGCAGGCAACGTCTGAAACTTCTTCAGTCACGTGCATAGGAGATGCTATTGGACTGTGTAATCGGATCAGAGAATTTCACAGAATCGAGGCGATTGAATGAAATAAGATTGGGATGAAGAGTCTGATCTCATTAACTGATGTCATGACAAGTCACTCTGTTTCTCTGTCTTTGCCTGTCTCTGTGTGTCTGTCTGTCTCTCTCTCTCTATCTCTCTCTCTCTCTATATATATATATATATATATACTATTCTATACCTGTGCACAGGCGTACACACGCATACACACGGAAAAGAAGAAATCGACCTAGCACGAGTAAAAAGCGCATAAATTATATTTTTAAATTAATATGACAATAACAATAATGAGAAACAGACAACTGCGGAAGATGGAGCGACGTTTACTAAAAGGTTTGGCCATAAAATTCTGAAGTCGTAGCGATCAATATGTTAGCAATCAGCTAAGTGAAGATGTTACATTTGTATGCGCGTGCTTGTTATACGCAGACTGTACTACAGCTCCTCAATGTGACTAGACATCCATATGCTTTAAGCCAGGACCGAAACCCGACCGATCTGTTGTTAGTCAGATTTTCTACCACTGAGCTATCATCATGCAGTAGAGCGAAGCGGCTAATTCTAGCGTATTGCTTTTAATGTAAACAAACCCGAATCAGTCAGAGGGCTCCAATTCATTTTACTGAAGAGCTTTGCATTAGCACAGGTGGCAGTTGTTTATAGAATCAGCTTATCTCTCAAAAGTGCTCAACTGAAATATATTTTTTCAAGCTTATATATATATATATATATATATATATATATATATATATATATATATATATATATGTGTGTGTGTGTGTGTGTGTGTGTGTGTGTGTAGGGGGTATAAATTTCAAAAGAAGTGATGGATTTTTTTATTTTATTTTCTATTTCGACAAATTTTATTTGTTTAACATTATTTTTAGTGGATACCCGTATTTGAATAGATGCTCTGTTTATTTATTAAACAGTATACGTATTTATTTTCATCTACTGACCGGAATATTAAGAAATTTGTTTACGTTATGATATGAAACTGAACAGATATGAATGTTTCTCGAGTCTGAGAAAGATTTGCATGTATAAAGCCCTATTCGATATTAGTTCATTGACGACGCTCCCCGTGATCGAGTTGGTATAAAATACGTCGGATCTAACTATGGTTTCTTCTGCGTAGGTGGACGACGGTTCGAATCCTTTCAGGGTGCCACATTTTTCTTTAATAAGATTTTTCCTATATTTAGGCAGCTCGAAGAAAGAAATAGTTATTTGGGTTAATAAATAAACGGAACGTCTACTCAAATACGAGTACCCACTAAAAATAAACTTTAAATTGATAAAAATGTGTCGGACTAATATATAGAATATCCATTACTTTTTTTAATAATATTTATTTATTTCTCACACAAGAGGAACAACAACAGTCCATACAAATATATGTATGCAATTCCTTTGTTTTTGAGTTATTAACTTATTAACTTTAAAGTTTACGGTAGATGCTATTAAATGTAAAATCCAAGATACAATCCGATGCACATACAAATGTCGTTTGTGTAAATTTGTTATTGCATCTCTTTAAAATGTTACCTCATTTGTAATCATGACTGAAGAGGCGGACCAATAGTTGTGCAATAAACCATCGGTAAAACTTATCCTGTGGTGAGTGAAGAGAGGATATTATGCTCATCTTGCAAAATGAGACGGATACAGAGGCTACTCTTGAAGTGCCCTTCATGTGGTACTATGACATGTATGACATCTTGACATGTGCTGATACTTGGATCGTCTTCGATAGCTTGTAGAATGGTGAGACGTCCGAGCGGATCTCGGCCTTCCTCCAGCCATAGTTTGTGGTGCCACGGATGTTGTCTCAGCAGCACGACGATAAACAGCAGCAACGTTTGGATGACTCGGCTGCCTTCGGTCTAGAAACGTAATCTGATACATCCGTGTCTGTAAAAATTATATCTGCCTGCTCAAGATATGAATATCCTGCCATTGTTAAACTGAACACTTCTAAGTTAACTCATTACTACACATGGCAAAATTTGAACACAGACTAGCCAAAAATGTACACGAATGACAAATTTAGCTTAGTCAGCATAGCAACACAGCGTGGACTCCCGTAAACTTTCATTATACTTAATAAATAAAAAACGATGGATATGCGGACATACGTTTATATGGATTTTAGCCCTTGTTTTGGTGTGAGTACCCTGCCCCCAAAATCTGTGTTTTTGATACACCCTATATATATATATATATATATATATTTAAAGATATTTTTGTAGGTACAAAATTTAATGATCGAAATAAAAGTATAAAATATAATATTACAAGACATTAAAAAAATAAAAAATAAAAAACAACAAGGGGGAAGCAACCGGTTTCGCTCCCGCTCTTCAGGCTTCAACAGGAGATTCAAAATTAATACAGAAAAATGTACAATAAAGGAATTGGGAATATATATATATATATATATATATATATATATATATATATATATATATATATATATATATATATATATATATATATATATATGGAAGGAACTAGAGACAAATGACAGCGAGTCCCAATAAACACTCATGTTGTCTGCACAAAGAAGGCTTGCGGGACCCGATGTAAAGTGCCTCCAGAACGAAAGAATCCACTTTGTCCTCAAATATACTATCGGTATGTTGATGACACCTTTTGTTTATTTAAAGGTGAAGTTGAGGCTGACCAGTTTCTTTCGTTTTTAAATGGTATCCATCCGGCACTGAGGTTCACTATCGAAAAAAAGTCCAATCATCAATTGGCCTTTTTGGATGTATTACTACATCGTACATTAACAAGTTTTTTCACTTCCGTTTATAGAAAACCTACTTTCGCAGGGTTATATACGCGTTGGTACTCTTTTTTTCCCACTAAGCGCAAGATCAACTTTATTAAAACCCTCCTACACAGAGCATTAAATATCTGCTCTGAGACTTTCTTAAACGACGAAATTAACTTTATTAAGGATACCCTATGTAATATGGGTTATCCTCTTGATACTGTTAATTCAGTTATCCGTAGTAAAGTTGAAGAGTTCAGAAGGGCTGATCTCTTCACTGTCAAAAAATGCCCAGTTTACCTCAGATTACCCTGGATTGGTACTAAATGTGAAAAAATAGCTAAACAAATTTCATCCAAGGTTCGTTGTTGCTTTTTCTCTGCTGAAGTTCGGATTATTTTTTAAACTCGGCCTATTTTTCATTCTGCGTGTAAAGACGTTCTCCCTCCCCACCATATTAATTCAATTATTTACAAATACGTTTGTAGTTGTGGAGCCGACTACATAGGGAGAACAACTCAGCGCTTAGACATGAGAATAAAGCAGCACGTTCCTACTAAAATTGGAAATCACACCCTGCCTTTGAATAGACTCTTCCCGAACACCTATAGTTCCGCCATATGCGAACATCTATTAAATAGCAGAGATTGTGCAGCCAAATTTAGGGTTGACTGGTTCACCGTGTTGGCCCGGTCTCATTCTTTATTTCATCGGAAGGTTCTGGAGGCACTTTACATCGGGTTTACATACACATACACACACACACACAAATATATATATATATATATATATATATATATATATATATGTAAAAAAAAAATCCAAGAGGATAGAATCCAGGTAGAACTCAATGTCCAGGACAGAGTAAGGATATAATAAAAAGGCTTAAACACTAATATTCCATGGTCATAATTTATTACATTGGAATTACATTGTAATTCAAATCATCAGACCTACAAATTCAAAAAGAACTCAGAAAAAATAACTCCGGGAATAAAGAATAAAATTTACTGAGTGTGTATGTATGAAAGTGTGGGACGAATGCGAGAGTAAATGAAAGCTATAGGGAGGAGTAACAGACGAGAGAAGAACAGGAAGGTTTTATTATATATATATATATATATATATATATATATATATATATATATATATATGCCACAAAATGTTTAATATCTAAATAAACACAAACTAGTCCAGATTTTTCAGCAAAGACGTTTAGACATCTTGACACCATCTGTCGTAAGAATCATTAAAAACCTTTGTGTTATTCAGCCAAAAATAGAAAAGTTTAAAATCGTATCGTGTCAGACCAACTCTCTTACTGGATAATCAATGGTGAAAGGAAGAAGATCATTCATACCTTCAGTAATGGTACCAAAATTCATATTCTGGCTTCCATCTTCAATGTACTTAAGACATTTCGCATGTGAGAGAAAAGTTTCAGTTATGACCATCCAAAGGGCAGTCAAAAAAGACATGAAAATGAAATCGTACGTGAAACCTACGAGGCAACTTTTTACTCCAGGACAGAAAGTTAGAAGGTTATAAAGGGTGAAGATCATCTTGAATAAATTGGAAAATGATTCTGGAATAATATATATATATATATATATATATATATATATATATATATGTGTGTGTGTGTGTGTTTGAACTTTATTTCAATCAATCAGGAGCTTCCGATCCTTAGCTCTGATTAATTAATGATGAACCTGCCATTTTCGTTTATGATCGATTTCATGACATTTCTTCCGTTAAACTTGGAGAGTAATTATAAATTCTTATTGCTCAAAGTATAGTCCAATGGTTTTATAAAAACCTCGGAGAATTCCAGTAAGATATCTTTAAGCATTTCTAAGATACAACGGTTCAAAAATGAATCTAGCAAATGGACAATTTTGCTGTTACACGATTTCGACAATTTTGCTATTACACACGGTATAGATGGATAGAGTAAAAAAAAAGAAAAAGAAAAAAGAAAACAGAGAGAGGTAAGAATACAAAGACGGATAAATTAAATTCAAAAAGAAAGAAATAAAAGTAGAAAGAAAAGTAGAACAAAAGGAATAAAAAGAGAAAAAGGGAGATAGACAGGAACAGACCGAAAGTAAGAGATTTTAATTTATTCATTTTTTATGATTTTTCAGCACGTTGTGTGTTATTTAAAACCGAAATATATTTCATGATGGGTGGGGGGGTTGCTTACAGTATCCGATGTTTCAAATTGGACTCCCAGATATGTACCAAGTGACCTCGAAGTTGCTTAACTTCAGTTATCGAATGAGAAACGTTGTTTTCAGCGTTACTTGAATCACTGAAGGTAGGTAGGTATGAAGAGTAGGTATAAATATTAGGTGGGTATAAATATAAAAAGAAAGGAAAAAAATATTATGTAGGTATAAATATAAAAAGAAAGAAAGAAATACCTAGAGATTATGAAAAAAGCTAGAGAAAATGGACACAAAAAAGATAGAGAAAATGGACACCAAAAAGAAGGAAATTGACATTTTCTTTATTTTTTATAATATAGGCTTTTATATATAGACTCTTGTCTCTCGGAAGCAAGTTGTCAGCAAGTTCTTAACCGACAGTATTGAATATTGGTCTGGAGGCTTTGTAATAAGAGTTCAAACTTAAAAAGTCCATAATGGATTTCAGAAAGTGTCCTTACAAATTCCTAGAAGTTTGAGTACTTTAAACTAATGGTGCTTTTCAGCAAATATGGTTATGTGTCAAAAAGTATTTCACTTTACGATAGAACTTCGTATTATGTTTTATCAGTCATAAAATAACGATGTCGATAGTTTAAATTTATAGGAATGGTAATAATAATATTTGCAATTTCATTATAAAGAATCATTCATTGAGCAATTATGCTTTTCTTCACTCCTTGTGTATTGGACTGGGATCAAAATGTAGTATATGTTCTCCTCATCTCTCATCGATTTTCTAAACTTAGCTTCAATGTGTGAGAGTGCATAAAGTATGGAACACCCACTGATGGTCCATCTCACTATTCAGTCGTAATTGATCGAGTTATACCAGCTTGCTAACCATTACACTCCAGCAAAGATTAAATAAGCGTAACTAAGGTGTGGCACAAGGCAGGTCGTGTGAAGCACCCTTTGTGGATCGAACTCACAACTTAGTCGTAATTTATTTAGCAAGGCCAAACTGGCTAACCATTACACCAGGTCGAAGTGCCCTTTTTAAGCGTAGCTTAGATATGGCACAAGGCAAAATGTATCGAACGCTCAGTGAAGATCGAACGCTCAGTGAAGATCGAACGCACCACTTGAATTTGTCTAGCAATACAAGCTGGGTAACCATAACACCACGTCGAAGTGAGCTTCTTAAGGGCGAAAGTAATGGGACACCCAGAGAGAATCGAACTCACTATTCAGTCGTAATTGATCTCGGGAGAAAAAACGAAGTTCCCCTCCTCTTACCTGGTGATAAAGGTAATTGCAACCGTTTCATTATAAGGAAACATTCGGCATTCAATGAGCGATATGCAAGTGCTACTTAAATTATGCTTTTCTTCATTCCTTAGGTATTGGACTGGGATCAAAATGTAATATCTGTTCTCCTCCTCCCTGATGATAATGGTAATTACAAATGTTTCATTAAAAGGAAACATTTGAGCAGCCATTGCTACTGTCGTTTGAAATTCATAAAGCTGTCTGTTAAAATAAATTTCTGCGAGACGTGTTTCTCGGCTTCACTGTCATCGCCCTTCTCCGAATTAATGCAGGTTTCCATCCAAACCTTTTGTTCGATATTATGTGGAAGGTTAATTCCTTCTCTTCTCGTGATTTCTATTTTAGTTGTTTGATGTCCTTAAGTGATGTCTTCTCTGTTATTTGGTGGAGTTCTTTTCTTTTGATTATGCAGTGACGATCCAGGAGATTCAGGAAAAGACTGTCCTTGATAAAACTTACATGCTTCATTCGGTTCAGAAAATAGGAAGTTGTGGAGAGACATAATCACTGACATCTTGAAATAGTATGCAAAAGAAGCAAAAACGTTGTTTGGCAGACACACAAGAGTTTTTTCCTCAATAGAGACATTGCCGCTATGATTTCAGGACGTGAAAGAATGATGGCTCTCCACAACTTCCTGATATTTTTAACCCTCAGTAAATATTTGTCTTTTTGTTAACCATCCCAATCTCTGTTCTGCCAACCGTTGACACAAATTCGTTAAGCAGGTTATGCGATGATATCACCTGCCCCTCTTGCTTTCAATATGTCTTGAGATTATCAAATTTTCGAAGCTGACTTTTCTCATTATGTACCCTAGATATTTCAACTGTCTCTTTTTTGATATGTCTGTTTTGTTTCCATTTTCTCTACAATGATATTACAAAAGATAATAGCATGAATAGAGTTAAATCCTTTAAAGAGGCATATGGTCTACAGGTGTGACCTGACTGTTTTCCAGCGTCTGTTGACAAAACTATATATATATATATATATATATATATAAAACAACGGTGCAAAAAGGGGTTAGACTTCTTGAAATTCATCCCTCGCCCGGTAAAGGAAAGATATGAGCAACATATGTCACCGGACTATCATGCAGCGAGTGTTCGCATCAAAGAAAGAAGTAGAAATTTTGTTCTGCAAGATCAAGAACTTTTTCGGCCAATATGCAGTAGTTGACGATGGCCAAATCAGAACGGTGTTTAAAAATAGTCTAGGTTATACGACACGTGACGTCGCAGAGATACTCCATATATTGCATATGGCCGTTGTTAGATATTTACAGATAATGGGTGCGTGGAACCGTCATAATATATGGATGATTCGGGAATTAACGGAAATAAATTAATGAACCATATTTTCATCTGAGATTCTCTGTTCAAACGCAAACTAAAAACCCATTCATTTTCATCTTCATCCTTCGCCCTCCCTATGGTTGGTCAGAACTCCATTGACAAACCCTTTTCACAGTGTTCGGTCCTGTATTTTTCTCCCCAGATCCCAAATGTCCATCCCTGAGTCCCGAGCTATGGTGTTTGGCAAAGTCAATTTTTCGTAAGAGGACTTCCAGAAGGATACCATAGGAGTAAGGATGAAATGACTTTCCTGTCCACTTGGTGGCAGTGGCCTGAAAACTGTCATCGTTTTTGTTTGAGCTTAGGAGAGATTGGTCTCAGTTCACTGTAGATTGTGTTAAGAGTTTGCATGGGGATCTCCAACTGATGTTCTGGATTTTTATAATTAGATTTATATATGTTCCAACCAGTCATCTTTCAAGACGAACATATAAAACGACCCATTAAAAGGAACTAGGTCAGCCAACGCAAAATGGATTGTTTACAGCAATGTGAAGCAAAAACAGTCTGGGGAAAGAGAAATGAGTATATAGGTTGTTGAATAAATTTATCTACAAATATCTAAATTTCACCTAAAAAATCGCTACGGCTTTTGGTAATGGTAACAGTAATGTTAATCTTTTTCTCAAAATATTCAGCATTTATTAACTAAGCAGATTGTACTACCTTTTGTTGAAATTTACGAAATAGGTTTCCGAAGTATCAGTAGCTTATATCATTCTTTCCAGTATTGACGTTAGTTCTCGTACAAACTTTTAATTTGAGGCAATGTGGAACGTCAACATCTTGAAGTCTTCAGTTATTCTTCCAGTTACATGTGCTATCCATTTTAGTTGTTGGCGCTGTTGAAAGTCCTCGAATGATCTGGTTTCTATTTTCAACTGCAGTCCTTTTTTGTGATTCTGTAGCGCAAGTTTCGACGAAGTGTGGTCATCGCCAAGAAACACAGGCTTCACTCGTTAAAAGCCTTTTTTAACCATTGATTTTAGAAGGCCGTTGTATATAGCTGACAATCTAGACATTTCTCAAAAGGTTTGGAGCCATGCATCTGACGAAACTATTTATGAACACCAATAGAGCTTTCAGTTTTCGTTTTGTAACAATTGGCGGTTCAATTTCCTATACTGAATTTTCGTATATCCGAACACACACACCCTATATATATATATATATATATATATATATATATATATATATATATATATATATATATATACATTATGAAATGGACTTAGTCCGACAATTATTTTAAGACATTTTGATGTTTATACATTCTTTTTATAGATACAAATATTTAAGTAAATGCTCTGTTTTATAATAAACAGTATTTATAACATTTACCGGCTTGAATATCCCTTCACAGGAATCGAAACTGCATCCCATATATATATATATATATATATATATATATATATATATAAAGAATGTATAAACATAAAAATGTCTTAAAATAGTTGTCGGACTTTGTTAATTTCATAATGTGTGACGTCATTTGTTTACATTTGATACGCTTTGAGGAGATATGAATATCTTTGAGACATTCGTGGAAGATTGAAGGTTAATGGCAGTAAATTCGACCTTACTCATCGAACAATCCTCAGTGCCTCGATCGGTTAAGAGCACTTAACGCTAAATGACGATTCCGTATAGGATACAAGTTCGGTTCCTCCTGGAGGACAAATATTTTCTATGAGTACCTCTCGGACATTCAAGCCGGTAGATGTAATAAATACTGTTTATTATAAAACAGAGCATTTACTTAAATATTTGTATCGATAAAAAGAATGTATAAACATAAAAATGTCTTCATATATATATATGATAGCTGAGTACTGAACGGCTTAAAATAGACTATCCCATGTTGAGGTAAATTTTTGTTTTTTTGCTGTAAAAATTACATATGCTATGTTATAATAAATACATCGAGCTTTCTGTGGATCAGTTGTAAGAATTAATATTACTAGGATCCACCCGGATTATGTAACAACGGATCGATTACTTGTATATATATATATATATATATATATATATATATATATATGGAGAGAGAGAGAGAGATTACTTGTACTATATATATATATATATATATAAAATATATATATATATATATATATATATATATATATATATATGTGTGTGTGTGTGTTAGTGTTGTGGTAGGATCCACCTAATTTACATAGTGGGGTACCGACCATATAAATATGGGTTGGTACCGGAAGACGAAAAAGAGATAGTAAGAAGAGATCCAATCCAGAGACTCTGCCCGACTGCGATTAAGTCAACCCATTCTACAGGAACAGTCTTCCCAAGAATATACCAAAACTAACTGTAAATATTGTGTACACGTTCTTGTGTCAATACATTTTGTTTAAGTACATTTTGTGTTGTATTATTATTATTCCATGCTTTATTCAAGTTTCAACAAATATATATATATATATATATATATATATATATATATATGTGCAAGTTTTGTTGTAAACGACTGACAAGGTGCTGTGGTTAAGTTTTTATATAATTACCCATGTGTTCGTTTCAGGACATAAACTTTATAAAAGTTGGACTTTTTGAGGACATGCATGTTACTGTGGCGTTTCTCACAAGATTTTTTGGTCAGTTTATTCCAGATAGTGAGGTTTAAGGTGTTCAAATGAAGCGATGAAAGAGGCCAAGTTTCCTTATCCAAAAATATTTTCGTGAACTCATCCCTGAAAAATAGTTGGGCCATTGCGCTCGTGAATAACAAGGAGCTCTATCCTGTTGAAATATAAATTTGAAGCCCATATTGATCTTGTTGTGTTTTCGATTGTCTCATGCCTCGGGATATTCAGAATGAATCCAGCTTTTTACCTTTTTCAAAATTTGAACATAGCGACCTCTTGCCATTCTCTCATTCTTTACAAATATGATCAATAACATCCTCTTGCCACTAAATTCTACACATGCAAAAAACCTTTACGCTTGCAGGGTTTTTGCACTTCAAAGTGGCATTCATTTCTCCCTCGTCAGGATCTGAAGCCAGAATACAGCCATTGCGTATGTTCGTGTATGCATCCCGTGTAAAATTGTTCTCGTCTGTGTAGAAGATTATTGCAAGATCATTTTATGATTTCTTGAAGATAGTCTTCGCCCTCTCTAACCTTCTTTCTGTCCTGGAGTAACAAGATGACACACGTTTTACGTATGATTTCATTTTCAAGTTTATTTTTCACTACTCTTTGGACTGTCATCGCTGAAACTCCTCTCTCACGTGCCAAACATCTTATGGATTGAGTTGGAGCTTTTTTGATTAATCTCTTTAGCTCTAAGTTGAAACGCTGTTTCTTCTTCCTTTTGTAAATTCTTGATCCATTTTTCTTCACTACTCTTCCATCTTTTTTAAACTTATTCACCGTTCTCTTGGTGGTTCTTGAATGGACTTTGAAGATAAAAGCGAGAGCATGAATATTGGGACAACAACTGAAGTCTCGAATGATCTTTTTCCTCTCACCATTGTTCAGTTGGGAAGTCATAGTGAGGCTAATACAAAACGATTTTAACCTGTTCTCTTTCTAGCTGAATAACTCAAATGGCTTTTCAGTGATTTTTTTTAGATAATAAATATTTTGTAGCATGGACAGTTATGTGTGTGTGTGTTTACAAAATTACATTAAATCCAACCAATAAGATACGAATTTTTAAATTTTTGAAGAAGTTCTTGCAATCCAGATTTAATTCAGTATTTCCGTTTTTGTTGCATTATTTTAGTTATTGCAAGGAACGAAAGTGTATTAGTGTAAAATAGAAAAAAACGAATTAAAAGTTAAACAACTTAATTTTAAAAAATAATAATGTTCTCAAATATAAGAATAATATTTTTTAAAAATTGATTGTGAATATAAACCGTGTAGACTCCCAGGGAAAGCGTAGGGTCACACAACACGCTATGTTTTCCTGAACCATAAGATGTTTATAGGTGGAGTTGCAAGCCCAACGGCACCTGATTTGGCATTCAGAGTTGTCCTCTTAGACTGTTTGCACGACCTGTTTCCACAGTCTAGATCTGTACTATTCAGCTCGGGGATTGAACTGACAATTACTACGCCATCAAATACACGAGCCAACGCCCTAATCATCTAGACGAATATCAGCTGAGCAGTAATAAAAATGAAAGAGATCAAGACGTGATCAGCGGAAGAAGAAAAAATATAATTCCGTAGAGTAAATAAATTTAGCAGTTCGAAATACTCTCTAGGTTACATGACAGACTCCTGAAGAAGGCCAAAATGTCATGAAAATAACCAGAGAGATGAAAATATTAGTCTCAATATAAATAATATCAATAACGAGAACACATAATTCCAGAAAATATACCAAGATCTTTCTATAGCAAAAATTCACCTATATTTGACCTTGTGTCGTACTAAGATACACGGTAAATATTTTATATTTAATTATTACTTTTATAAACATCTTTACCCCAGAATGATGACGCAATTTTAATTTAAAAAGTGTTCCTTTGCGATTACAACGACGAAAGGATAAGAGCCTTGTTGAAATCTCTAAATAAATGAGCATTTGTTTCACCAGCTGAGCAACGACGCAGTACAATGAAACGCTAATAGCATGGCTCGTTTATCGTTGTTTTTCGTGTAAAAATGACATCATCATTAAATGGTGATGGCTTCCCTAATCACTGGTAGTCGAATTTTGTCGATGGCTGATGCAGATGTCGAAATACGGTTTGTTGTTCAATGAAACTTATGCGCTAGTCCCGATGGAGGTTGTCATTTTCAGCGTCGTGGACTGTCACGTTTTCATAACTTTTCAAGTTGTTCATGGTGATGGAAACGCACTGGGAATTTAAAACTGCAGAAAGAGAAATCAAAGAATAAGGTTGAAGACGCACACAGACATATATATATATATATATATATATATATATATATATATATATATATATATATATATATATATATGTATATATATATATAGAAGAGAGAAAGACAGTGAGAGACAGCCATCCATATATATATATATATATATATATATATATATATATATATATAGAGAGAGAGAGTCATCCACACACACACACACACATATATATATATAAATAGAGGCATGATGAATGAAATTGAAAGAGAACAACAATAAAGAAAGATTGAAGCAAGATTTGAAGAAGACGACAGTAAGAAAAAATAATAACAAAATGGCAATGAAATAATTTAAACAGAATATAACGGAAATAATAACAAAAATGTACAAAAACCAAAAGAATAAATCATTAAAAAAAAAAATGAAAAAGAGGGAGAAAAAATAGCAGCTTATTCTGTTCGTCTGTGGCTTGACGTAATTTACTTGAGTTGACAGATGGAGAGAATTTACAATTTCATTATTATATGAAAAAAAATGGATGTTAATGTCAAGTTGGTGAAAAAAAAAGATACGATTGACAGCGAAAGACGTTAGGAAAGGCGATGAGCGGCTGAGAACAACAACAACAACAGCAACAATTTGGCACTGAAATGAAAATGGCCGGTGAAAATGAATAGCAGACAGAATCAATGACAGAAAATGAAAAGAAAAAAAAAACAAAAAGAGAACAAGAATGTGAAAGAACGAAGAACAGAATGATGGACAACAAATGAAAGTCGAAGGAAAGAAAGAAAGAAAGTAAAATATATATGAAAGTAAGACAAAATTAAGTTGACAAAAATCATGACCCTTACTTCAATTAAATTCATGAATGAAGTGAATAAGAGAGGAATTAAAAGAGAGAAAGAGAGAGAGAGAGAGAGAGAGAGAGAGAGAGAAAGAATTAGAAAAATATTTGGACTCTTTAAATTATTAAGCTAACACAAACTCACACGAACGCGAACACACACGTACACGTACACGTATCTGCAAAATCCATCTCTGTATAGACCATTTGACAAGTTCGCGGTTTTACATGAATTTCACTCACGATTCAAATAAAACCAACGTAATATCGAATTCATAACATTTAAGACATCCAAACATCTACACACATGTATGCACATCTATTAAATTTCTCTATATAGAGGGTGTTCGATATGCATTCGTTTTACATGGTTGTCTCTCATTAACTCAAACATATACACAACAAACGTGTTACCTGATAGAACAGCGTGATTCGTAATATTTACCCCACTCTGTACATACACCTATCCACGGTCATACACACACACATCTACACAATCCCTCTCCAAATACAAGGTGTCTGGTAAGTACTCATTTGACATATACACAAACCTTTTGCGTGTCGCACCCCTTCAGGATGTAGGCCATTACAGCTCCCCAATTCTTTCTGTCTCTTGTAGCTCTCAATATGTTTTGTCTTTTTTTTATTCTTCCCAGACCCGGTTCTGTCATCCATTTGTTTAAGCCTGTTAAGTATTTTGCTTTCCTTTCACCCTCTTTCACTCTATCCGCCTTGTAGGTATCAGATTTTCCAAGATTACTTTTCTCGTTATTTGCCCCAGAAATTTAATCTGTCTCTCCCTGATGTTAAGTATAAGTTTCCACTTTGTGTACATCCTCTCCAAAACCTCATCGTTGCTCACATGTTCGGTCCATGATATCCTTAGTATCCTTCTGTAGAACCATACCTCTGTTGCCTCGAGTCTCTTCTTCATCTTTGGGGAAACCGTCTAACATTCGCTACCATAAAGAAGGCCAGATATCCTGTTAAATACTGTCTTCTTTATTACCAACGAAACCTATATGTCACTTTATACTCTGCCTAGCTTTCGGAATACGTCTTTGACCATTCTAATACATCTTTTGATCTCAGTGTCGCACTTACGGTCCTCTGTCAAAACACTTTCCAGATATTTAAATTCCTGCGCCTATTTCATTTTAGCCGTCACCACCTGTATATCACATTTCGGGATTATTTTTTTGCTGATGACCATGCATTGACTTCTTGTAGTTTATGCTTAGTCCCTTTTTCTCGTCCTCCTTCTCTTCCTTCTGTAGAAGGTTTTGCAGTTTCCTTTCTTTTCTGCCATCAACACTGTATCATCTGCGTATTTTATGCAGATTGTAACACTCAATGATGAATCCTGATAGAATTTCCAGTTCTTTCAGAATTGCCTCGCTGTACAGGCAGAATAAGTCTGGTGAGAAGCCACATCCTTGTCTTACGCCCCTTTCAATATTTGTATATCTGCTGAACTCATTTGTTATCTTTATGCTGGCGGCTTCCTGTCAGTAGAGGTTTTGGTATATTCTAATGTCTTTTTCCAATATGTCCAGGTTGCTATGCAATTTCAACAGATCTTTGTGGTGTACTTCCCGAACTGATTGAATAACCAATTGGACTTACACACACGAGTCCGCAAACACGTTGATGTATTTACAAAAGTCCTTTAAATACAGAATGCTCGACACGTACCGTATATTTAGGCGTACAATACGAATGGGCGTATAAGACGACGCTCAAATTTTCAAGTTACAATATCGATTTTTGACTATATTCGCCGTACAAGACAACACCACTAAATCGTATTTTAAAATGCATTGAATTTATTAAATATATCCAGTAAGCATAGACTTTATTTCATTGAAATTCTAATGAAAAAAAGGTGGGAGATATCAGTTAACTAACACAATCTGCAATAGCTTATGTGTCATTGGTGAACTAAGACCGTAGGCGATTCTCAGAGAATTCGAAGTCCTACAAGGATTCATTATTGGTGGCCACAATCTTAACAATATAGCAGACACGGAGAAAAAACTAGAAAACATCCTAAAGAAGGTAGCGAAGGATAGCGAAAAGAAAGGACTAAGTATAAAGTACAAGAATGCATGGTTGCCAGCAAAAGGGTGATCCCAAAATGCAAATAAAGGATACTAAAATCAAATAAGTCCAAAAATTTAAATATATGAGATGTTTTCTAACAGAGGACGGGAAAGTGCGACACTGAGATCCAAAGACGTATTGGGATGGTCAAAGATGCATTCCAAAAGCTAAGCAGAGTATCAAGACACAGGAAAATTTAAGATATGCAGATGTCACTGTTGATAGCACACACGAAAGGAAACTAGAAAACAACCTACCGATGTTTGAAGAAAATTTAGTTAGAAACAAAGAAAAGAGTACAGAACAGTTACGTGATATCTGCCCTCCTGTATGACGGTGAATTCTGGAGAATCTCCTCTGGACAAACTCCTCAAAACTTGAAGCAACAGAAATGTGGTTCTACAGAAGGATGTCGCGGATACCATGCACCGCACCGAAGGACGATATTTTAGAGGAAATAGAAACATTGAGGAAATTTATTCTTAACATCATGAGGCGGCAGTTAAAATTTTTAAATTTATTTATTTTTTTTTTAAATTTCAACTGCCGTCTCTGATGTTAACGAAGTAGGGCATGGAAAACCTGATACTTACAAGACAGACCGAGGGAAAGATGGAGAAACATCCAATATGGAGAAACATCCAATATGGAGAAACATCCAATATGGAGAAACATCCAATATGGGCTTGAGTAAATGGATTGTAGTACAGGGTTTTGGAGAAAAAACAAAAATACAAAACTTATTAATAACTACAAGAGACAAGAAGATGTAGAGATCCATGATCGACTACGTCCTGAACGAACAAAGCATATAAAAGAAGATTACGGTAGCCTGAAGGATTTTTCCCTGCTAACCATCTATCAGTTCCATAGTTCTCTAATGAGACTTTTAAACAGCTTGTTGAGACACACATCCAATTGTGTGTTTGTTTAACGTCATCGACAAAAGGAGACGAGGTAGGAGTTAGCTTACCCATGCGATCAACTTGTTATAAGCCACAGGATTTAATGTTCATCTTTTATAACTAGAGTATAAGACAGTACTTTATTCGGATGGGATTTTTAAGGTTGAAATGTCGTTTTATACACCGTAGTCCTTTTTACATGGAAGTCGTAATCGCACGCACAAAAACATATCTTCATGCAAATACCGACACACAAAAAAAAACCCAAAGTTTATTGACCCTTACAAATGGGACGCAACCTCTCATCCTATACACCAACGCTAGTAAAAGAAACGCTGCTTCATATTTAGGATAGCCGTCGACACACGTTCATATAGATTCACAAACACGTGCGTGTGGCATCATGCGTTTAACGAAAGACTAACATTTTGAACCAGTTGATGTCTGTCCGACGTAAAGTTTCTTTTATCTCAATACGCTGCCTCTTCTGTCAGTTTTCAGAATTTTTATCAGAAAATGTCGCATGTTACTGCGCATGTGCGAATGATCGTTATTTGTAAATCTCTTCTCTACAGACGCATGTCCATATCTGCGGATGACCCGATGGTTACCTGAGAGGGAAAAGGTGAAGCCACAATTGCTGTATGGTAACGCAATAAACCTTGAAAGGGAGAAGAGAAAGAAATAAATGTTGAAAGAGAAAACGAGAACAAGGTATAAAAAGTGGCTAATATGACGTCATCTTTTCTATAGACGAAAACACGTACGAGTGTACACCTGGTGTTACATTGTTTTTTTTTTCTTCTTCTTCTACCTATGCAGACATAGTTGTCACCTTGTTTTGTGTGCGTATAATCTTGTTCGTCTTTGTGCGAAAGGTATATACACCAATCGAGTCACGGATTTTTCGCATCGTTAAATGTCAGGATAAAATCGTTTGCGTAAAAACATTTTTCTGGATTGTAAGCAATTGTGAAGAATTTCGTATCAGCATGTCACTTGTTTTTAAGTAAAAGCCTAAAAGTCACAGTATTAACACACACACACACACACACACACACACACACACACATATATATATATATATATGAAGAAATATAGTCTGTCTTAAGATCAGCTATATTTATGGGATAAAGTGCTCAATATCAGAGATAGAGCGTGTGTAAATATAAAAGTGAACATAGAAGTCAACACTTAGAGGCGACAGTCTGTTTTCATCTAGACGCAATCGTCAAGAATGACGATTGCGTCTAGCATGAAACAAACTGTCGCCTCTAAGTATTGACTTTATGTTCACTTATATATATATATATATATATATATATATATATATATATATATATATATATATATATATATATATATATATATAAAGAATGAATGTAGCTCTGAAAAATACAATTAGATACAAAATGTTTACTTGATTTATTTTTATTTTTTTTTATTTTTATTATTTTTTAAAATATTATTTTATTATTATTATTTTAATGTCTGCTTTAAGCCCGGGA
Organism: Acanthosepion pharaonis; assembly: GCA_903632075.3. Taxonomy (NCBI): domain Eukaryota; kingdom Metazoa; phylum Mollusca; class Cephalopoda; order Sepiida; family Sepiidae; genus Acanthosepion; species Acanthosepion pharaonis. The sequence goes on from CAHIKZ030002988.1 coordinate 188,946, forward strand.
AGTGTTATAACAGACGACATCCACAGACATACTGGTAGAGCAAATGATGTCTTTCAAAAAATTCAACAACGTATTAAGAAACAGGAACAACACGATAGAAACAAAGAGAATACTGAAATTCTAGATAGCACCAAACCTTCTATCTGGCAGTTAATGATGACTATTTTCCCCTGATATGAAGAAGAGACGAGTTAAGAGAGTTGTGGTTCTACAGAAAGATGATGAGAATACATGGACGGGGCACTTAAGCAATGAATAAGTCTTAGGGGAAATGGAAAACAAAAAGGGTACTTTACTCAGAATCTTAAAAGAGGCAGCTGGAATTTTTATGACACAGAACATATTGCGCACCCGATGAACAGTGGCAGACAACATGGCGCCTACCTGACAAGCTTGAATGAATGATTCTGGAACGGGGTGGGCAAGATTGATGAATATATTTACTGTTGATAACATCTGTAAAGGTATTGTCTATGACATTGAGAAAAGTCAGTAACTTATCCAACGTTGTTTGACTGATCAAATTTCGTTTGTTAGCAAAAGTGAATAGCCTGACATGAAAATTACAAATTGGAGATACCGAAATCAAATAAATACAAAAAATGAAATATCTGGGAAGTGTTTTAACAGAGAACAGAAAGTGTGAGATTGTGAAAGATGCCTTCCAAAATCTAAGCCGGGTATTAAGTAACAGAAAAAAAAAACGTTAGAAAAAATATAGTGAATGCTGGAAAATCTCCTCGTAGATAAAGGAGAGACTTGAAGAAACAGATATGTGGTTCTGTAGAAGGTTGCGTATTGGAATAGCAGATGATGTCTTTCAAAGAATTAAACAAAATATTAAAAAACATGGGCATTTCAATAGGAACAAAGCGAAGAATACCGAACTGCTATGTTGCACCAAACCTTTCATATGACAGTAAATGGTGAACAGTTTCTTCAGCCATGAAGAGGAGACGAGTCTAGAGAGTTGTGGATCTACAGAAGGATGCTGAGAATACCATAGACGGAGCATGTAAGCAATGAGGAAGTTTTAAGAAAAATGAAACCAAAAAGAACACTTTTAATTCGAATCAACAACAAAGAGAGAGGGAGATATGAAATTTTTGGGAAGAAGGCTTGATGAGTTTGACACTCACAGGACATATATATATAAAAAAAAAAAAAATGGCTGACACAAACATGGAGTAACTCACCTAACAAACTTCTCTAAGCAGATAAGAAAACATGAACTAGGAGACAGAGTAAAGGGGAAAACATTGCTTAGAGCTACGAAGGTTAGCGGGTTGTGGAAAGCCTCGATCTGGAACAGATACAGTACATTATAGGGTGAGTAAAAAGACGGTGGCATGGAGAGTAATGGATCGCGGCTCTGATTGAGGAATCGGAGAGCCGATTTAGAATTCCATTCAAGTTCACTTATCTTGGGAAAGATATGAAGGCTTCTCTTATAGGCAAATAGTGGGGGAGACTGGGTCCTATAGCCTTGGCTGCCAAACACTCTATGAAAAGGAAAACTCTGAATTCAAACCCTCTGCTAACTTGTAGGACCTGCCTCTTTAACTTCCTTGAAGAGGGACGGAGTAATCCCGGTGCAAAAAGGAACCAGCAAGCCATTGCACTACTTTGCCTTGAATGTCATCATGAACCACGACTGTGAGATGGGGGAAAGTGGTGACCACATGGCATAAAAATACCGTAACTGTTGTTCATCAGTGGTTGAGGTTTTTGAGCGACCTGACCGCTGATCATCTTCTGTACTGCTCTGCCACTATTTAATTCCACAGCCCACTCTTTCCCATTTGCATAGAAAGGGGCGTCCTCAATAAGTGTCTGTACCTATGTCCAAATATATTTTCCTGCGTGTCATAAATTTTTTTGCAGATGCTTTATGACGGTTGGGGCCTCTGTATTGTCCAGACCTCCAATCGGTTGTGACCTGGGGAAGGAATTGGCTGGTCAACTTTAATGCTTCAAAAACAAAACTGCTCTCTATAAAATCACCACAGAGATCCTTCCCTGCCCTCCATTAGAATGTCTGACGCTCAACTTCTCGAGAGCAACTCTCTGCGGCTTCTCGGTCTCACGGTGACGGCGGACCTGAGATGGAACAAATACATTGAGTCAATTGCTTCGTCCACCGCAAGGAATGTTGGCTCCCTGTGCCCCGCCAGGAAATTTTTCTACCCAGAATCGATCCTCCAGATCTACAAATCAACAATTCGCCCTTACATGGGGTATTGCTGCCATATATGGTCTGGAACCCCTTCTGTTTGCCTCGGGGTTCTTGATAGGCTCCAGAGGCGGATATGCAATATAATTGGCCCTGTTCTGGCATCCTGTCTACAGTCGCTCTCTCACAGACACGCCGTAACCTCTCTCTGTCTTTTTTACAAATACTTTCATGGCAATTGCTCCGAGGAGCTGCATTCGCTGGTTCCCAGACTTCATGAGTTCAAGAGCCCTAGGAGGCTGGCATCTCGCTCACACCCTTTCACTGTCAAAACTTCTAAATGTAGCCGTCTCTTCTACTCCAATAGCTTCATGTCTTGCACCTCTCGCCTGTGGAACTCCCTTCCCTATTCCAGTTTCCCTGAGAGCTATAATCTCCAGCTATTCAAGTGTAATGTCAATCAACATCTCCAGTTGCCTTGATCTATCCACTACTCTCATCCTTTCTTCTATCACTCCTATCTGATCTTGCTCCAAATTTTCTGTTACGTCCTAGTGGCTTCCCGCCTTGCTTGGGGTGAAACAAAAAAAAAATTCTCATATTTGTATGGGCCTCAACTGCACAGAAAGTAAAACAAATTTGAATTAATTTTTCTAGTTTTATAATAATTTGTAGACAGTTGCCACAACAAAATTGTTTAGTTATGCAGTAGCGAAGGGTATCTTGGATCCAGGACATGCACCCAAACATTTTCTCATATATAGCCTACCGTAATATTTCAACCCTTACTGTTTGTCAACAACTGAAAAAGCAACTTTCATCTTCAACGGTTGCTTAAGAAAATGAGACCGCCTCCGTAAAAAATGTTGCTTTTCCTTGTTTTTTTTAAGAAAAAAAATAATTAAGTAATTTTGGTTTAATCTTGTTCACAATTAATCAAGTTAACAGTTTCTGTTTTAACAAGATGTAGACATTTTTATTTTAATTTTGAAAAAACTTTAAATAAGATTCGCATGACGACAGGTGTAAAAAAAAATGGCGTTGACTGATGACTGAAAAAGGAAAAACTTGTAATTTTGTCGTTTTCAAAAAAAAAAAAAATACTCGTATGAAATCTTTTCATATTTTTTTTTTTTTACTTCCAGTAGATCACTTGTGTCTTAGTGGTAATATTACCTTGATTGGGGGGAATTGATTTTTTTAAAAAAATGTTTATTCTGGCAGGGAATTTATCTGGGATGGCGCACCGGAGATTATCATGACTTACACGTGATTTCAAACTGAGTGCTCTCCCTTTATTGATATAACTTCGTTGGTGAAAGCGAGCGCGTGGCTGATCGGTGATTTTTTTCATTTCTAAAAAATAGCGATCAAGTTGAGCCATCTAGGCTTAGATTTAATTTAATTACATTTACAAAAACGCTGAGAGTCGTACTCGTGATCGTATAATATCGATTAGTTTCACTAATATGAAAGCCTCTACGTTTCCTTCTGAATTCTTTCAGTGCATTTGTTTGCCTGGTAGGTCAATGTGTACTTTAGCTTATGTCTGTAGGAATACAGTACAGCTTAGATGCAAAAACAGATAAAAATAAATCATCATCTATTAGAATCTATATGCAAATGTATTCAAATGATATATATGTGTGTGTGTGTATGTGTGTGCGTGTGTGCGCGTGAGTTTGTGTAAAATTTCAGAGAGAATATATCTGTAAAAGAAAAATATGAATACATTTATTCATAAATATATGCAGACTTACATATATATTATTAAATGGATAAAGTCCGATAATTATTTTCTGCTTATACGATATTTTTAAGGTACATTATATTTAAGTAAATGTTCTTTTTTTTTAAAAAAAAAAAAAAAAAAAAAAAATCAAAAAAAATCGATAGCCTGAATGTCCGGGAAATTGCATAGAAAATATACGTTCTCCAACAGGAATCGAACCTGTATACTTACGTGGCAAATAAATGCTTTGTTTATAATAAAAAGTATTAAATAACATTACCGGTAAATGTTATTTAATACTGTTTATTATAAACAGAGCATTTACTTAAATACTTGTATCTATAAAAAGAATGTTAACCATAAAAATGTCTTTATATATATATGTATGTGTATGTGTGTGTGTGTTAGCTCTGATGGAAAAGTATCGGTACTTGTGCCATAATACCAAAACTACAACACATATCGTTTCGGCATTTCATCTCCTTCGAAGTAGTTCTCTTCTGGACCTACACACTTCATACAGATTCGTTTCTATTGATAGGAGCATTTCCGAAACTCGTTTTTTGGGATAGCGAGCAGCTGCCTCATCGCATTTTTCTTTTTGTTTTGTTGATTTATTGAATGTCTTTAAATGCTGTTTAATTCAAGTGTGATTTGATTTTTTTTGAAGTCGTTAGAAACGAGATCTGGGACATATCGTGGTTTTCGGACCTGGTGAATGCTGATGGAACCCCTGCGAACGACCAGACTCTAAACACTTTCCTCCTAAGCACCACTCAAGCACCACTAAGCACCACTTTCGCTGCTGAGCCAAGTTTAATCTGTGCCAATCTTCGCTCTGCGTAATTTAGCTCTGTTACCATACTTTTTGATCAGACATCATATGTATATAACAACGTACCTGAAAAGCCTTATCACGAGTTGACCCAAACCTTCTGAGAGAAATTGGGTAGACGAAACACTTTGGTGTCGTCTATAGGTGTGCTAGCACCAAGTCACAAGTCGTGACCGAGTGTTTGAGTGTGCTGGCGTTGTTTAGATTGTTGAAATCCGATACCAATAAATAACAAGCGCCAGGAATGAATATATGAAAATAATGTATTAACGTAATAATACAAACTGGTAATGCAGGTTAGTAGTTCCAGGAATACGGGTTAGTAGAAAAATATATATACAGTCTTTGGTATTGAAGTATCGCTGTATGACTTCTTACTGAGTCTACGTGCTCGCTCACTGTGACTCCTACAACGCTGTTACCTCACCCCTCACTCTTCCGGTTACCTTCAACCTTCCACTCTGTCACTCTGGACTCGACTCTTCGGTCTTGCTCTCTCGCTCAGTGTCTGTCGTAGCAGTAATATATGTTTATACTGGGTGAGTCCAGTTGTATAAAAAGGGATGAACCCCTCAATACTAAACAGCACGATCTCTCCCAGAAACTGTGACTAAAGTCTGCTAGTATAAACCACTGGTTGACTCTGTGGGTATCGCACAAACACAATTGGGCCTGAGCGAGCGTCTGCAATAGGGGAGTCTCTACCTCCCCTAGTAGAACTGTATCCTTGAATACGAGTATATATATATATATATATATATATATATATATATATATATATATATATATATATATCCACTACAAAATTGTATATTTTGTTTCAACGTTAACATTTTGGTTTAACATTGCCAAATGTACAATTTTAGATAGATATTTATCATCACTATCACGAAACCTGAAATCAATTAATGTCGTAGGGGTGCAATATGTACTTCAAACATAGCAGCTGTTTTGTGCTTTGGGCAAGATAGCCTGACGGAGTATGGTTTCAGTTGAGAGTTTTTCTGTTGAAATGCTTGCCAACAAAGATTATAGGGATTTTTTTTTCACGTTCTAATGAACGTTAAAGCAAAACTGTCGGTCGTTGCATTTAAACGAAAAAAGAAATAATTCAGTAATAGGTACCTACACTTAGTTTTGCCTTACTAGTTACACTCCTGATGATGATCACAGAAAGAGATCGAAAGTTCTTGGCAAATAAAAGTGATTTTCACTGTTATAGTTCATTTCTTGCATCATTTGATTGTAATAGATGCAAAATATCCGTGAATATAAAAGGAGTGTGCTAAAAATAAGCAGATATAATGTTTGTAATTTATTTAATCAGACATGCCTAAAAGAGAATTTGCTGCCTAAATACACAAATTATATATATGTATATATATTCAGACAGGTTTCGTTAAATAATTTAGACACGTTCTCTCTCTTTATTTTCTTTAAGATTCTTTCTTATTCGCGAATATGCTTTTCTGTGCAGTTGTTAAAAGATTAAAATTATCCTAAAAAAATTAATAAAAACTAATACAACCACTACAGACACTACTAAAAAAATAAATCTTATCATATACTACATTAAATCCACGATATTTAATAAAATAATTCGAAATGACTTTTCCTCGGCAACTTGCGTGTTGCAGAAAACCAACATCGTTTATAAATTTAAATGTCCTCTGAGAGACTGCATCTCCGACGATAAAAATAATATCTATTTTGGACACACGACAACAACGCTTCCATGTAGGCCAAGTCTTCACTTGGATATTTCAAGATTTCTAAGCACTTACAACAACATACCTGTCCACACTCGGAATTCAGAAAAATCCTTTTCAAAAATACCTCCATACTTTTCCACAAAAAGAATAAACACAGACTAAAAATTCTCGAAGTTATTTATATAAAAATTAAAAACAAACCTCAATAAAATTAATTACGAATACTCCACAAACATTTTGAAATGTGTACAATAGATAGTCTTTAAATTTAGCGCTTGTCATTAATAGTTTTTCTTTTATCTAGCAACTACTCAAGCCGGGAAATTCTCTACAGCATACCTAGTTACCTCCCTTTAAAAAAGGGTCTCTGTCAAACAGCCATGACACAGTGGGAGTAATCTTCGAATGACAACAACAATTTTTGTCCTTCACAACCATGAGCACCAAATACGTACTCTACTTTTAACAATGCCCTGATGGTGACCTTATGCTATGTCGAATTTATTCGGAATAAATAAAATATGACCGAAGACGGCGTTTTCTTCTCGTCTTTTAACATGCGTACAGAAGAAGCTTTTTCGCGAATATGAAAGGATCTTATCGAAAATAAGTAGACAGAACATGTTTAAATTATTTAACGAAACCTGTCTGAATGAAAACATGCTGCCGAAATACACGCCAATATATATATATATATATATATATATATATATATATATGTGTGTGTGTGTGTGTGTGTGTGTGTGTGTGTGTGTGTGTGTGGTAAGGTCAAAATCCGTTGACATAAAATCCAACTGGATCCTAATAAAATAGAAATATAAGAACTGATCCGCAAAAAAGAGCTCGTTTTATTTTACTTATTGTTATGGGACCTTACCCATAATAACATAATGGACTATTCCATACGTAATAATTACTGCGCCTCAAGAGGAAGCAGAGAGTTCAGCCTGAAGTCGGGCGACCGGCTGACTGGCTAATCGGGCAGGGAGGAACACGAAGGAGGCTACGCCGAAGGGCGGATTTCTTTCGGGGAGGTAAACCGATCCTGAAACCGTTTATACGGGTTCAAAGGGCATATTTTTGGCCGAACCCACGGGCTCGGAAATCCAGCGTTAAAAAGGCCTTGTGCCACATGATGCTCTCGGGGGTGGTGACTAAATACTGTTCAGTCTGAAGTCTGGAGTGAAGTCCGTCAGGAGTCTGTCAGTCAGTCAGTCAGAGCGAGCGAGTCAGTCAGTCGAGTCAGAGGCAGTCCGAAATATAGTCGCGTTCAGACAATTACTACTAAACCTGATTGTTCGTACTAACACTTTCTACTTCTCTGTATATATTCCTGTTTGTAATATATCTGTATTATTCCATATACGTGTTCGAGTTCTTCTTTATTGGTTCTACCTTGGACTATCACCGTGGTACAAGGAACCGGACCATAAGACTTATGCAGAGCAGTATAATTAATAATCAAAGAAATCGTTTTGCCTCATATGGGGAATAGGCTATTTCGGCAGACGATGAAAATAATCGTGTGTTTTTTCAACCCCTGCGTGAAATATTTGTAAGGTTAGAGAAAGCAGGAAGTAACATCTAACTATGAGGAATTGATATTGGAAGCTAAAGGGTCAGCCTAAACCAAAACTTGCCGAAAAACTAATATATATATATATATATATATATATATATATATATATATATATATATATATACCTGGTGTAATATCAAACTTGTCCAAATCGCGTAACAAAATAATTGTCCATCCCACAAAATGTTTAATATCTAAAATTCACTAAAATGAGATTCTTTTTACCAGATTTTCAGATAAGACCTTTAGCCACTTTGATAACGTTTGTCGTATGAGTCACTGAAAAACCCTTTGAACTTCGAGAAAAGAAAACAGGTTAAAATCGTCAGCCCCTCTATGTCTTCTAACTGAGCAATGGCGAGGAAAAAAAGGTCATTCTGGCCTTCAGTAATTGTGCCAACGTTAATAATCTAGCTTCCCTCTTTAAAGTGCATTGAAGAACCATCAAGAGAAAGATGAATAAGTTTAAAAAAGAGAGAAAAGTAGAGAGGAAAACTGGACCAGGATCTCACAACAGCAAAAGAGATCATCATTTCAGCTTAGTGCTTAAAAGATCATTAAAAAAAAGATCCAAACGAATTTATAAGACGTTTGATACATGAGTTTTGCCTATGACAGTCTAAAGAGCAGTGAAAAAAATACTTGAAAATGAAATCGTATGTGAAACGTGTGTGGTACCTTGTTACTCTAGGCTAGAAAGAAGGTTAGAGAAGGCGAAAGTCATCTTGAATAAGTTGGAAAATGATCCTCAAATATAATATATATATATATATATATATATATATATATATATATATGAACTTTATTTCAATCCTTCATGAGCTTCGATCCTTAGCTATGATTAATTAATGATAAACGTGTCATTTTTGTTTATGAACGATTTCATCACAATTTTTTTGTTAAAGAATACTTTTGTTACATTCTTATGGCTCAAAAGAGAGTTGAAAAGACCTCCGATAATTCCAGTAAAATATCTTTAATCATTTCTGAGATACAATTGTTCAGAGCTTGATCTAACGGTTTGGATAATTTTACTGTTATACCTGGCATAATGCTTCAATATTTATTATAGTGGATACTCGTTTTTAGACTTCTCATTTTTGTTTCAAACAGTGTGTATTATGTCTATAGTCCTGCACATTAAAGAAAGCTTAATAAAGAAACGGTGCTCTCCTACAGGGACAGTACCTCTGTCTAACCTCTCGTCCACAAAGGATCGTTCGGTTGGCAAGTAAATTCGACCTTGCCAACCGAACGATATTTGTAGCCGAGAGGTTAGGCACGTCAAGCTAAATGACGGTTCCGTATAGGATGCAGGTTCGAATCCTGTCAAAGGACGAATATTTTCTATGAAAATTTCTCGGACATTCAGGCCGGTAAATGTTATTTAATACTGTTTATTATAAACAGAGCATTTACTTAAATACTTGTATCTATAAAAAGAATGTTAAACATAAAAATGTCTTTAATAAATTGTCGGACTTTGTCCATTTCTTAAAATATATATATTCAATTGATTTTACAATGAATCATTCATACAAAAAATAAATTAGTAAAGTTAATAAAATAAAATGGCGAAATCACTTCATTAGCAAAATTTTAAAGATGCATTAGCCTATCAATCATACGATGAATATTATGATCCTTGTTTTTTTTTTAATTATAAGCTGCATAAGGTCTTTCTTAAATACTAGTAAAAACGCAGTCACGTAAATTTTCCAAAAAAATTCAACCTTAGCGTTGCGACTGCACGCTCTAACAGTTTGTATCTGTTACCAATAATACATTTAAAAAAAAAAAGATATTTCGATTCGCAATTTTTTTTTTCGTTTCGGATGCTACCTGAATTTCACCAAAAACAACATAATTTCCATCCCTGAAGATGATTGAATATACAGTCGAAAGTGCTTGCATATTTAAAGAAAGAAATAATACAGTTTATAATTTAAAAAAAAACAAAACAAGGATCATAACATTCATTGGATGATTAATAGGTTAATGCATCTTTAAAATTTTGTAATATATATATATATATATATATATATATATATATATATGTACAGAGAGAGAGAGAGACAGAGACAGAGACAGAGACAGATAATACCAACATGTTATATAGAACACAGTGCAAGGAAAACTCCAAATTGTGGATGCCGATGTAAAAAGAGAGAAGCAGCCATCATTAAATAAGGTATCATTCCCCATAGGTGACTCTATATTGAAGTGTCTATAACAAAAAAAAAACAAAACAAAACAAAACAAACAAAAAAAGACGAAAACCACACAATTTGAAAGAAAATCAGTTTGACCATTTATATGACGTCCCCTTGAGTGACAGGAAATTGATTCCATCAAACGTAAGAATATCAGAATCAACAAAAAAAAATTGCGTAAATATACACTGGGCAATACTTGAAAATGAATGCAGCAACATTCGAAAGTACTCGGAAAGTAAATAATATAAAATAAAAAATAAAATGAAATTTGGGAAAAACAACAAATTCGGAAAATTGAAAAATTAGATAAGAAAAAAAAATTGATAAACAGAACTCGTGCTTGTTATTTCATCAAATATGATTGAGAGAATTATTTCTGTCGAAATGCATATATAAGAATATAAAATATCGTAGAGGCAATGCATAAAATAGTATGAATAAAATAGCAAACACGTTTTAATGTTGAGAGTTATTACAAACATTTTTCTATGTACACCTTGGTATATGTATGTAAATTTGGAATGCTTATATATATCTATATTTGGATACATCATGATGTTTACGTGTGCATTGGTATTATATTTGAAACAACATATTAGATGTGTATGCTTCTATTTGAATTATATTTATATATTCGTATTTCAAGGTATGTAAATGAGTGTGTATATAAGCATTTGTATATTTGTTAATATGTGCATATATGTCTACATATTATTATTTTATATTATTTTATTTTATTAGGCCCAACCTGTAAATAAATGGAATGGTACTTTGCCGTTACTGTAAGGTACTGATATCAATACTTAAATTATGCTCGGCAGGTTTTCATTCAGTATCTGGTATCTGGCATCTGGAGAGTTGTGTTAGCGGTTAAAAATCTCCATTTATTATTATATATATATATATATATATATATATATATATATATATATATATATATATATATATATGTGTGTGTGTGTGTGTGTGTGTGTGTGTGTGTGTGTGTGTGTGTGTGTGTGTGTGTAGATAGATAGTAATGATACAATATGGTAATCAGTATGGAATTTCAAGAGGATATATATCCAGGGAGGCCTCTATATCAAAAGACAGAGCAAAATTATTATTAATTAAAAATATCAAACACTTAAAATCATACAGGTAATAATTTTATTTCATGAGTGATTTAAAATAACTAGCGCTTAATCTTCAAGAGCTGCAGACATATCACAAATAAAATGGCAAGTCGCAATTTCTTTTTCCATTTCATAATATGGAATAATATATATATATATATATATATATATATATATATGGGGGGAATGGATTAAGTCCGGCAATAAATTTCTCATATCTTCTGGTATACGTTATTTTTATAGATATAATTCATTTAAGTAAATTGTCTGTTTTTTTAATTAAACAGTATTAACTACATTTACCCGCCTGAATGTGCGAGAAATTTTGTAGAAAATATGCGATCTTCGATAGGAATTGAACCTGTAACCCAAATAGTAATCGTCAATTGATCTGACGTGCTGTTAGCCATTCAACCACAGAGAAGCGTAAATGTAATTAAATACTATTTAATGAAAAAAAGGCAGCATTTACTTAAATTATATGTATAGCAATAACGTATAACCAAAAGATATATGAACGGAAGAATTAAAAAAGATTAGTCTACGAAATTCTGACCTTGCAGTGCTCAATATAATATTAATTGGTTAAATGACATTGTATTTGTATTAATCTAATATATATATATATATATATATATATATATATATATATATATATATATATATATGTATGTGTGTGTGTGTGTGTGTATATACATATATATATATATATATATATATATATATATATATGTATATATATCTATATATATATATATATATATATATATATATATATATGTATATATATATATATATATATATATATATATATACAGTGTAACCCAGATATAAGAGACCCGGATATAAGAGAAACCCGGATATAAGAGAGATTTTCTCTAGTCCCAAATTAGAGCATGTGTTAATGTATATAAAATAGACCAAAACCGGATATAAGAGAAACCCGGATATGAGAAACCCGGATATAAGAGACTTCTTCTCCGGTCCCGGCAACTCTCTTATATCCGGGTTACACTATATATATATATATATATATATATATTAAGACACTTTTGTGTTTATACATTCTTTTATATATACAAATATTTAAGTAAATGCTCTGTTTATAATAAACAGTATTAAACAGCATTTAACGGCCTTAATGTCCGAGACAGACTGTTTCGCTGTATCACAGCTCATCATTGTGACTAGACATCCAATTACCTCAAGCAAAGATCAAAATCCGACTGATTTGGTATCAGTCCGCCATTTTTTCCCTCCAACCATCAGGTGAATTTTTACGTAATTATTTTTGAATGAACACGCCAGACGAAATGGAAAAAAAGTTTTCGTGTGATGTGATTCGTCCCTTAGGACTTCATCGGATTAAATTTATGTTTACGTCGATACGATTCAAGACCACAAACGAGAAACGCCAAGAATTTTAAATTCAGAGATTATATATATATATATATATATATATATATATATATATATATATATATATATATATATAATATCCAGCATTGTCATAGTAGATCTACCAAGAATGGTGTAACCATGTAAGAACCTGGACACATTTATTGTAGATGAACCAATGATTAGATCACTTTCCAAACTCTTTCGTCTTAGGAATGATATCTATCTATCTATCTATCTATCTATCTATCTATCTATCTATCTATCTATCTATCTCGGTTTTACGTTTTTCATTGACAAGATAAAAAAACAAAACAAAAAAAAACAAATAGGAAACGTTTATCAATCTAACATGTTTCCATTTTATTAAAGCTTCGTTCCATATATGAAGAAAAAACAGAAAGATATTCTACAAGGAAATTTCTTCTGTTTCTCAGGGAGTAACCAGAGAATTTCTTATCTCGACGAAAAGAATGCTGATTTTTTTAAGTAATTTCTATATTAGGATAAGATGAACTTGCATCAAATATGGATCGGAATCTGACAGAATCCGAACCATATTTGATGTACATTTCATCCCAAAACGTATCTATCTATCTATCTATCTATCTATCTATCTATCTATCTATCTATCTATCTCATTCTGTTAATATGTCTATTTCAGTCTCTTCATATCTTTATCAGTCTATTCATATCTATCTATCTATCTATCTATCTATCTATCTATCTCATTCTGTTAATATGTCTATTTCAGTCTCTTCATATCTTTATCAGTCTATTCATATCTATCTATCTATCTATCTATCTATCTATCTATCTATCTATCTATCTATCTGTCTAGTATATGTGACCGTTTAAAAATATCAGGTGATGTAAGAACTCGCTTCTTCGAGTTGTAATTCCAGTCAGGTGCAAATACATTTGAGAAAGGCTTGAATCCACCTGTTTCCTTCTCAAGCTACGGATTAACTTTTAGTACTTGTATCAGTAGATCATTATTTCCTAAGAAGATTCTTACAATCTAAACATATTATCTAGCTTTACATAACCTGTACGAGGTTGAAAAGCAATGAATAAACAAATCAATCAAACAATATTCACTCTTTCTCAAACTGAAAGAAAACATAAAATTTCGTGATTATTTATGGGTTTTTTTTTTCGTGTTTTTCCAATGGAACATCAGCCAGTGCGCATGTTACTATTTCGTATGTCCATTCTACAAAAGTCGTCCCTTTGCGAATTGACCACAGATTCTCGACTGGATTTTAAATCAGGAGAATTTCCGGGCTAGTCTATAGATCTTTGATTGATAAGCTTTGCTAGTGCCTTCGTGCAGCGTTACAATTTTCGTACGACTCCTTGGAGTAACGTCATCGCAGACAATAGCCGTAGGACAACTAATCGACAGTCGAAACAATAGTGACTGGACGTGATAAAAATCTGATGCAATGACGGATGACGCAATATTTATCAAGTCCAAACAAATTTCATCATACAGCCCCCAAACAGATTCATATTACTGCACACCAGTTCAAATAACCTAATCCGTGGAAGAAATAGGACTCGATTACACCGTGTCACTCCAGTGGGTCTAAAACTAACCGTATGGTGAAAGGAAACCGAAGCGGTTGTTTCATTTAATTTTCACAAGTGTGTATCTATCTAGATGTGTTCAAGTCTATCTGTCTCTCTCTTTTCCTCTCTCTGTCTCTCTATATCTCTCTATCTACCTCTCTGTCTCTCTCTATCTATCTCTCAACTTAATATCTTCAACTTTATCTGTTAAACCTTTTCTGTAGCATTATATGTAACAGTTGCACATACTTAAATCAATTTAAAAAGCAGAAGCGAGCGTTTTAAACGTGATGACAAAAATGGCCACAATATCGCTCTCGAAATAAATCATGGCGATTATAATCAATGCAGAGATACCACCACAGACTGCTATTTATTTTATTGAAATATACAAGAAAATGTTTAACGTTCCATATGTGCTATTCACTGTATCATACTTATCTATCATTTTCCTTATATTTTTTAGCATATGAAATTTATTGCATTACTTCACATCTACTTGTGTAATATATTTTCCCAATCAATAAACTCGTTAAAACAGAACGATATATTTTCTTGTGTTTAAGTAACTAGGACTCGTGCTATTGTTAATAATGTGATTTTAAACGTACACCTTAATGAAAACTCCATCTATATTTAATTATAAATTGCAGCCATTCTTAGATGAAAAAAAATTATTGTATATATATTCCTATATATATTGCTGCATGTTTCATTAAATAATATAAACGATATTTGTCTATTTATTTTAAGTAAATTCCTTTCATATTGTCTGATAAGATTAATAACATTATCAATGAAAGATGAAAGAAAATCACCATATTGATACATGTTTTTTTATCCTATCTAAGCTTTCGGCTTACATAAGCCATTATCAAAGATGACAATTACATTCCAATATATTAAACAATACACGGACAAAACAATAATGATAGTCTGTTTTTGATGCATGAAAGATTTCCAAGCAACGACAAAATCGTTTATACGAGACGTAGAAGCGAAAATCGCATCGCAGCTCGTGACGTCACACATGACCACGAGAGAGTGAAAACGAGAAGTATTAAGTATGGCAAGCCGTTGGTATGAACTAATGGCTTCTGTTATCAATTATAGACATTTAAGAATATTTGTGGAGATTTTATAGTTTATATATATATATAGTATTACACAACAAAATCCCAAATTACCTCATATGGGGGGATAGATCTATTTCAACCGACGCAAACTACGTCAGTTTTATTCAACCCCGGTGTCCAGACGGTCGGCTCGGGTCGGCTTGGGTCGGTTTCGTTACGATTATTTATGTGCAAATAGCCATGCAACTGTTTACATGCTTTGTTATAATAAATGCATTGAGCTTGTTTTCTGGATCAGGTTTAATATTTAATATATGCTGGGCATGCCGAGCTCGGTAAAGGACGTTAAACATGTCGTCGCTATATCTTGCCGTACACTCTGGATTGTTTAGTAAATGCTGACCAATGGCCGTGACGTGAAGTGATAGGATATAACGCGTACTGCAATTAAAAATACCTTGGCTTATATTTACATGAACATGTTGTCCGATTCGGGTTTCGAATCGCTGCATTATATATATACGTTAGGGCAATCGATAGCGACACGGCTCAGGTCAGGTCGGGTCGGGTCGGGTCGAGTCGGCTCGGCTCGACTCGGCTCGGCTCGACTCGGCTTGGCTCGGCTTGGCTTGGCTCAGCTCGGCTCGGCTCGGCTCGGCTCAGCTCGGCTCGGCTCGGCTCGGCTCGGTCTCGTTACGTTCACTTACGTGCGAATAACCATGCAAAATGTATGTACCCATCTATTCTCCCCCCCCCATGGTTGGCAACTGATCTAGGACAAGAACAACTCTGAATACAAAACACGAAGAAGGTCATTTGGAGACCTCGTGGTATATGCACCACTTCTCTTCCGAAAAACACATGTGGTTGGTTCTACACAAACCTTCACTATTATAATCAAATAATATGGGCCAATGGTCTGGCTGTTCCGATCTAAGAACAGAATTGTTGCTAACTCATACGTCCAAAACGACAAGAAAGTCAAGTGTAGCACAAATATCTTATATAATAAATGCCCATTAAGGAATTGTATTCCTGATCAATCAAAATTCGTAAATAATTATATAGGCCACACTACAACATGTTTGACACGCAGACTCACTCTACACCTTTCTGACCATAGTTCAATTAGATCTCATTAAAATATTCATGGACACGTACCGATCACTATTCGTTATATACTTAATGATAACACTCATATAATAGCATCATCTACATGCAAAAAATAGGCTAAAAATAATAGAAGCCTTATTAATAAAAACAAAAAAAAACACTTAATGATAACAACTTTGAACATGGACATAATATCTTGAACGTGTTTTGAAAAATGAAAACATTTTATAAAAACATATATACAGCAAAGTATTTTTTTATTTTAACAGTTAAAATATAATCCTTGAAAATGGCTAAATGTATAGCCAAAAGGGCTTGGATAAAAAGAATATTCGGACAGTTTTTATATAATTTATCATCCGAAAAGAAAAATATATATATATATATATTAGAGCGCCTGAGAAATGGTATAAAAAATTAAATAAAAGCAACTTGTCTGTCGTTTTCAATATAATGTGAAAGAAGGATTACTGCCTAAATATACAAATTTTATAATAAACTAGCAGCATGGCCCGGCGTTGCCCATGCTTGATTCAAAAATCGTACGACTCATACAGCACAGCACGCACTGACCTGTTTCTTCCGGCGCATAGCGTGACCTTAAATTAATCTGCATTTAGGAAATACCCAACCGGAAAAAAACATTTTTAAGGGTTGGGGGGGGGTGCTCAGAGTTGAAACTTCACATAATGGCCTCTTCATAAATCCGCTCGGTTTTCGCTAAAAACCGACATGCGGTTCAGACGCAATCTGGGCGTATCGGTTTTTGGGTTTTATCGATTTTCCGCGCTGTTTAGGGGTCCGTGGTCATGAAACTTCTGGACAACACTTCTAATGGTAGACTCTAAGACGGTGTCAAATTTGGTTGAAATGCGATCATTCCTTCTGTAAGCAGATTTTTTCGATTATCGATTTTTTCGATTATCAATTTTTTCGGAACCTGAGACTGAACTGAAAAATCGGGCAGCGTCATGTCCTTAATGCAGCCATTTGCAAACTTGTGGTGAAAACCGCATAGAAATCGGGTGAGAAATGCGGCCTGGGCGAGGTAACAACGCCCACGACAGACACACAGACAGACAACATGAGAAATATAGATAGTAGATTTATATAGATTATGTTTAGTGTATGATATATTTATAATATACTTATAATATATTTATAATATATTATATAAAGTTATAGTATATCGTATAATTATAGTATATAAAAATATAGTAATTTTCCGAAAGATAAAGTCAATTAAGGCGAAAAAGTTCACGAGTGTTCTTCATGATATACCAAAGAAAAAATAACAAAAATAAAAATAACTCTGTTGTTGCCATAAATGCATATCGGATATGCTAATATTATGTCTCCTCTCCAAACGTGGACGAATGAAAAAAAAATGTAGCGTCGATAAAAGCGGTTGGCGTTCTCAAACTGGAGGGCTGCCGTTTTGTTTTTATTTCTCTACCACGGACGTCAATTCGCGAGTGTGTGTTAATCCTGTGCGCTGGATTTCTAACCGTTTATATGTATTGGGATTATTGACATTGGACTTGCGATTCGTGATTTACATATTTCTTTCTGCCCGAGTTTGAGCTGCAATATCTGTAAAGGACATTAAACATGTCGTCACTATATCCTGATGTACGCTCTGGATCGTCTAGTAAATGCTGACTAATGACGTGACGTGAAGAGATTGAGTATATTAAACGTCGACAATTTAACCATCACACTTTGTATAGTGTTTAAAATGAAACGGAACCTCTACTCAGATTAACAAACTACGAAATCACACATAACCATGTACATGTAATGACGATAATTAGTAGAGAATAATAAACGAATAAATAGAAAATACTCAAAGTAATCAGTAATAAATACTGAATTAAAAGTTAACAAACAACATTATAAAAATAATGGCTTTATGACCCCCAATTATTACTACTCAGTAGCCTTTAGAATAGTTTTAAATATAACTATTGCCAGTAACAGTAAGGTTAATACAAATATTTGACCTTTCTACCCATAATACCTCAGTGACCAGCCTATATAAATAGTCTAATCGCAACTTAACAGACATGGCTGAAGTTTGCGTTAAAACATGAAACAGAGTGTCGCCAATCGATGTTAATCACAGCATCTACTCATATATTTCACAATCTCTAACCCTGTTATATATGTATATATACATACATACATACATACACACACACACACACATATATATATATATATATATATATATATATATATATATATATATATATATATATATATATTTGTGTGTGTGTGTATATACAACAACTCTTTTATATATATATATATATATATATATATATATATATAGATAGATAGATAGATAGATAGATAGATAGATACACCTAGTGAGCCAGACAAACCTACCTAGGTTTCATCTAAACGGATCATCAGGGAAATTTATTTTTTTTCCCTCGAGATTGATTTGATTATTGGCAAATCAAAATTCAAGGGTTTTTCGAAACGAGTATAGTTATCTATATTTGTATATATATATATATATATATATATATATATATATATATATATATATATATATTAGCTGCAACTTTTAAATATCTTTTATTAAATATGGCCGACAAGGAAGATTGAATTAATTTTTTATTTAGTTTTTTCGTCATCCTTACGTTTTTCCGTTTTCTGGGATTAAGGGAAGACAGGTATTTTTCAATAATTCCAATTGTTTCAAGCACTTTAGACCAATTCGATAGGCATTTTTTAAGAGGGTTTTGTTTTTGGTGTTGTTACTTACTCGTTATGCATTGACTGTTTAACATGTATTTTATTTTTGTGTTGTTTTGAATACTAGTAGGAGGAATTCGAGTGAGTGATCTCTATTTTTTTTAAACATTCGACACTCCATTGCCACTGTTAAAAAAGGTGAGTTTGATAATGGGTTATATATATATATATATATATATATATATATATATATATATATATATATATATATCAATCAAGTAACATGGTTATAAATTATAATTTATTTTAAGTAGTTAACGCCAATTAGACCGAAAATTACAAATGGTTTAAATCAAATTATCCAGAAGATTTAATTAATATATTAACATGAAAATATATTCTAAATTAAATTAACAGGAACTCTATACGCTTGACCTAGAAAATCTATTTTCTGGGGATTTATAATATTGAAAACATGCGTGGGACGAAGGTTTGTTAGCTTTCAATCTAGTTTTCGTGTGTGGTGTTTGGGAGAACATAGTAGCAGCTAAAATACACACACATACACACCCACCTATATATATGCATACACACACACACACACACACACACATATATATATATATATATATATATATATATATATATATAAAAGCATACATAAACATATGCATATACACATATAAAAGGTAGTAGAGAAAATAATAAATTAACAGAAAATAATTTAAATAAAATGCATGATATATATGTTGATATCTCTGAGATAAAGTATTATGATTACTTGTCTAATTTATATTATTCGGATTGTTAGACCCTTCTTCAAATCCATATTTACAACATTTCGGCCATTGTACGCTCCGACCATCTTCGAGGCGAACACTTTATTTCGTAGTGGCGAATCAAAACCTTGGAGTGTTGAGTTAAATGGAAATAACTGATACACCCGGAAGATGCATAGCATATGGAACTAGAACAATCATAAGTTTTTTTTTATGGTACAAAATTTAACGATAGCTAGGAATAGGCCAAATTTATATGACAATTTAAAAAACTAAAAACAGCCGGTTTCATTCCAGCCATATCAAGTTTATTTCTGGTATATAAAAAAGCGTGTAAATTTCATTAATATTAATGATAAAAAAAATGAATTTCAAGAAAGCTAGAGTCCAATAACGTTCAAACCCAGTAAGCTTTCCCTCTGTTTACAAAGGGAAGGCTCACAGGATCTGATATACAAGGACTCTAGAACCTTGACGTGATATGAGGAGTGGGACGTAGATAAAATCGAAAAACGAATCAATCACACAATACCTGTTATTTATTACATGGTCTGCAATAGAAAAGCCAGAAGTATTGGTTAGTTGGCTTTCAAAATTCTGGAGGGTAAGTGTTGTTTTATTCTCAGATCCAAACGTTGGGACGTCCTCCCTATATAGTCGAGTCCACAATTACACTTATATTTATAGATGTTTATTGATTTTTTTGATATATTGTGTAACAACAAAATTGTTCAAATCGCATTACAGAAAAATAGTTCATCACACAAAATGTTTAATATCTACATAACCACTAAACTAACTGAGTTTCTATTTTCCAGGTTTTCAGATAACACGTTTAGCTATCTTGACACCATTTAGGTTATGTAGCTAGAAATAGAACAGGTTAAAATCGTTTTGTTTCAGCCCTGCTATTTTTAATGGCGAGAAGTTAAAAGTTATTGAGTCCTTCAGTAATGGCGCCAACATTCATACTCTGGCTTCCATCTTCAAAGTCCATTAAAGAAACATCAAGAGAACGGTGAATAAGTTTAAAAAAGACTGAACAGTAGAGAGGAAAACTGGATCAGGAGGTCACAACAGCAAGAGGGATCATCAACTTCGTACTAAAGAGATCAACTAGAAAAATGTAACAATCCATAAGACGTTAGGCAAGTGAGTGAGGAATTTTAGCTATGACAGTTCAAAGAGCAGTGAAAAAAGACTTAAAAATGAAATCGTACTGTTGTATATTGCTGTTGGACTTAAAGCGACGACCACTTATATATAAAAATATATAAATATCTTTATTGCTCGAGTTGCGGCGAATGAGTAGCGTGAAGGAGAATCAAAGAGGTTAGGATTGCGCACACTGGAATTGACGGAGACAAATCTTCGGTGAAACTCTTAACCAGCCATCTATATGCCAAAAATTAGATCGGTTTTATAACATTGGGGCACCCACGCAAAGCTTGTGGCCCTGCTTAGTATGATCATGTGTTCGCGCAACTTCCTGTGGTTACGCCTTTTTCGGCATGCGTCCAAGCATTCAATTTCCTTCCGCTCGGGACACCTTTGCCTTCAGTTTATTTAAGCCACCGGATGCATTTCCTGTTTATGCTATCACCCATTCCGATTTTCGCTCACTCTCAGATGCAGCGGAAGTGAGGCCAAAGGTCTTCCCCAACCGATATTCAACAGTACGTGAAACGTGCGAGGCACCTTGTTTCTTCAGGACAGAAAGTTTGAAGGTTAGAGAGGGCGAAGATCATATTGAAGAAGTTGGAAAATAATCCTGGAATAATATATATATATATATATATATATATATATATTATTAAAGTACTTGGCGATTTGTGTCGTCTTGTTCTGATCTTTTTTTTTATTCCCAAGTTTTTCGTCGGGTACTCGATTTGTCCTGGCATATCTGCATGTTGAGCTATCCGTGGTTTTCCAAACGAGTACTACTATTAATATATATATTCGTTCTTAATCCGGATGCCCGTAAGAGCCAGTTGGTTAATACTTCCGGGTCAGCGATCACTGAACATTTGATAAATTGCAGGGATTGTGCGAAGAACTTCAGTCCGAATTCGTTTACTGTACCGTCCAGTTCGCACTCTCCATTTCATTTGAGGTCACTTGAGTCTCTGTATATTCGGTCCAGGGAGCCGTCTCTTTGCAAGCAAAAAGACTGTCTCCTTGTGCTTCACGTTATTAGACTCTAGTGTTTATCATACATTCCCCTCACACTCCCCCATGCGCAAATTCGCGCGGCTTGAAATATACTTTTTTTTCCCCTCATACCATTAATCATTTCATTTTTTAATGTTTTAATTGTATGTAGGGTGTTTGTGTGAATTAATACATATTGCAATAATTGTTAAATTGTTCCCAGTCGACCCTGATGAGCTTGGGAACGAAACCGGTTGGTCTGTTCTGTAAGTGTTATCATCTCTTATTTTTATTTTCATAATGCCTTTAGGAAATAATTTGTATCTATTCCTTGTAAATATATATATATATATATATATATATATATATATATATATATATAATTTATTTCAATCCTTTATGAGCTTCAGATGTTTAGCTATAATTAATTAATGATGAACATACCATTTTCTTTTATGATCGATTTTATCACGGTTATTCTGTTATGCTTGGTTAGTAATTATACATTTTTATTGCTCAAAGTAGAGTCCAATAGTGTTATAAAAATCTCGAAGAATTCCAGTAAGATATCTTTAATCATTTCTAAGATACAACAGTTCGTACCTTAATCTAACGATCTGGACAATTTTGCTTTTATACAATTTGGACATTTTTTCTGTTACACACTGTATATAGCTAAAGAAATAATCTCAGACAATCTGTCTCACTCCACTTGCTCTATAAGTCTACCCTTTTTCTGTGCATTGAATATTGTTTCTATTTCTGGTTTGCTGGTTCTGCTATGGGATTCTAAACTAAACAAGGATCAAAACCAAACAAGAACCGAGCATTTTGTTTTCAATCAATTCCTCACCGCCGTGATGTATCTTCCCTGATTGTTTTCCTGATAATTCTTCGTTGATCTTTCCTCTTTGATACAACGCCTACAATAAATTGAAGCGCAATACTAGATAGGCATTGAGGTCTCACACTTTCACTGTTAAAAGGCGAGTTATAAACGTAAACTCTATTCTACTAGTTTCTTCTCTCGAACTTCTCGCCCGGGAAATTATCTTCCACTTTCTTTTGTTGTGGATTTGAATCAATCCACAACAAAGAAAAAGGTCAAGAAATTTTTTTAAATATAAATATTATTTATTTTCGTATTTTTACAAGTAAATTTTTTCAGCGTTTTTTTTTTAATGTTAAAGTTCTCGTGTTAAAGTTCCTTTTTTGTAGTTGTTGGTTAAGACGAAAAATGAGATTTCTTTGCGTGTATATGTGAAGAAGAGAGGTAAATGAGAAAGTGGGGAGGAATGTGTAAGTGTCACGTAGATTGGTGATCAGGACGGGTGAATGTCACGTAGCTTGGGGAGGAGGAGTATAAGTATCACGTAGCTTGGTGAGAAAGATGTGTGAATGTCACGTAGCTTGGTGTAGAAGGGTGTAAATGTCACGTAGCTTTGGTAAGGAAAACGTGAATGAATATGGGAGCCGTTTGAGGCCGTGCGCGTCGTATACTGCCGCTCCATCTCCACACTGACTTCTCTGGTCTAGAAGCTTTGCTTAATACTCTTCAAAGTGATCACGAAGCATTTTGTTTTTATTGTCGGTGGGGACGCGACCCATAGGTTGAAAAATGTTAAATATTTATTTTCAAAAGATTAATTTATTAAACGGAAGGATGCGCAAAGCTTTCGAGTCAGAAAACTTTTTATCCATTTCATGATTGACTGTCTTGCTGTTTATTTTGCTCCTCGCTCGACACTATTCTTTCTAGTCAACTCCAATGTACAAAAAATTAAATCGAACCTCAATCGTTATTTTCTCTCTCCTTGAAACCTATTTATTGTCCTTTCTCATCAATAACTTTTTCTCGGATTCTTTCAATCGCAATAAACTTTTTGCGTCTTAGTGGCTTTATTGCCGTAGTTGGGGTGAAATGATTAAGGAAAAAAAGCGTCATATTTTATTATTGTTTGATTTTGGAAGAGAGTTTTTTTTTCTGATTTCAACATTTCCAACTGCATAAAAATATTTATGTCAACAGCCTTGTATTAATCGCACATTATTCCTTCAGTTTCTATAGAAATTTATTCTTGAAATGTGCACACATCTCCTTTCTGCAAATGCATGCTTTGGTGCAAGTGGCATACAGAAATTAAGCTTACGGAGTAAGCCGGCTCCTTGACATATAAATTCGTATCGTCGATATGTCAGAGATTGCTCTAAAAAATAAAGTTACGGCGTCGAACGGACAGAACTTTACATGCATATTACTAACTCGAAATAATGTGACTGATGTCCCCAAAGGTTTATGTTGCCGTATGTCGGGAAACTAAAGGTAGAACGTGACTCAGCTGACACTGCAGCTGCTGGAGAAATGATGAAAGTGTTTTGTAAGGCGAAGTGATGCATAAGAAGGGAAACGAACATCGGTGGTTCTGGAAGAAAAAAAGAAAAGAAACAAGGGGAGAGAAAAAGGTTATATGAAATCAAGAATATCAGAAATAATTATCTGGAAAGAATTTTAACAGTAGATGGTAAGTGCGACACTGAAATTAATAATCATATTGGAATGAGAAAAGAAGCCTTCAAGAAGTTAAGCGAAGTAGGAAAAATTTTATCAGAAACAAAGAAAAGAGTGCTGAACTGTTAAGTAGTATACGTCCTCTTATATAGCAGGGAATGCTGGAAAATCTCCTCAGAGATGAAGAAAAAGATTGAAGCAAATGTTGTTCTACAGAAGGATACTGAGAATACCATAAGCCAAATATGTGAGCAACGAAGAAGTTTTAGAGAAAATGGAAACAAAGACGATACTTGTGCTTAACATCAGAAGAAAGTAATTGCAATTTTCAGGGCATATAATGTGGAAAGAGGACTTGGGAAATTTGATACTCAAAGGAGAGTTTGAAGAAAAGGGGGCCATCGGAAAACAAAGCATAAACTCCCTGGCGAGCTTGAGTAAATGATTGACAGAACAGGGTTTAGGAGAAAAAATTGATTAAGAGCAACAAAGGCAGGATATTGGTGGAAGTCATTATCTTCAAGGTTCTGAAGAGACACGGCGCATAGAAGAAGAAGAAGAAGAAGAAGAAGAAGAAGAAAGAAAAAGAAAAAGAAGAAAAAGAAAAAGAAGAAAAAGAAGAAGAAGAAGAAAAAGAAGAAAAAGAAGGAGAAGAAGAAAAAAGAAGAAGAAAAAGAAGAAAAAGAAGAACAAGAACAAGAAAAAGAACAACGACAACAACTGAAACAGATGGTCGCCATAATGATGAATTCACTAGCAGTGTATCAGGAAAGTGAAGACAGAGAACAAAGGAGGCGCGCTGAAAGATTTTAGGCTCGACGAAGAAGGGACCTACCTTCAACCTTGCTTAATCTAATATCAGGTGATATATTTTAATTACCACCTGATATTATTCGTGTAACGTCCTTACGTTCCATATTCCCATTTCTATTTTTAGTTTGTGTCAAACAGTAACCGTCTCGGGGCATCCCTCACTCATGTTTATCCATTCTAAGTGAAGGATCCTTTCCAAGAAGCTTGAATCCCACCATTACGCTGCTTTTCAAACAGTCACTAGATGAATTATCCCCTTAAAGGGCAGGGATTTTACCCCACTGGGTCTAACCGCTTTCAGGCTATAATTTTTACGTAAGCAACGAGATTTGTTTTTTAAAAGGAAAATGGAAACGAAAAGGAAGCTTATATTCACAATTTGAACAAGACAGCTGAAATGAGAGACATATGTTCTGGAAGAATGAACTAGAGACTTTGACATGGGATATATCAAAGACCAAATAAAGCAGGTGAAGCCTGACGAGCTTATGTGAATTGATGACAGAACGAGTAGTGGGATGGATGTTAAAAAGCAAACATTACTAAAATATTAAAAGGATAGGAATTTATGGAAAGATCTGTGATCTGAAAATAGACTGGCTACTGATTACATTTTGTCAAACCATAGAAAAAGAAAAATGGAGATTTAGTGACAATAACGAAAACAGAAATTGTAGATATAGCTACTAAGAAATTTGCTGTAAAAACACACGAATCCGAGAACACAAAAACACAAAATCACAAGTGTTTCACCGAGAAAAAAAACCTTTGTTGGAAGTAACTGTGGCTAAATTAACACAGAAGAAAATATGTCTATATTCAAATAAACAAATATTTGTAGTTATATGGTTGTTATCGCAAATCCAGGATCGATATTTTGCGATCTGTAGGGGAGCCATAATGATACTATATCGATTAGGATGTTCGATTGTAAAAAAATAGAGAAATCGTTTGTTGGAATAATTTTTGTAGATTTACATTTTTCTGCAAATGGTATCTGCCAATATTGAATTTTTATCTAAGAATTTAAAGATTTTATGAGAGTCGTTAAAATCACAGAAGATGCCCAAATCAACGTCCTTGGTAAAACGTAAACGATACAATATCAGGTTAAGTAAAATATCCGTACTTTCGTCATAACATATTTTTAGGATTGTCATACTGTATTTTGTTCATGCGTTGCTACAGTTGGGGCCGCGTGATTGATGTTTCAGTTTAACCGCGCCACTTTTCTTGCTGCTGTTACTGTGTAAACATGGCCGCTCCGTTAGCAGTGTGCACCAAGGAAGAACAAAGAACAGTGATCCGAATCTGCAGAGAACATGCTACCTCATTGATAGTAACTCGCCGAACTTGCTAAAGATTTTCGTCAGTGGTGGATAATTGATGGTCGTCCTGCTTCTTCATCCTGCTTCATGCTTGTTCGGCCATATTTAAACTTCTCGATCCACTCATTGACACTACTGTGCGGCAGTGCACTGTCGCTGTGTTATGTTGAAAGCCTCCGATTAATTTCAACCCCCTTACACGCCTTCCGACCAGAGAAATAGCGTCCATTCTCTTGGTTACTCCTTGGTGCACACTGCAAGCGCAGCGGTCATGCCTATCCTCATAATTTTAAAGTTTCTAGCCGTTGATCTTTCGTATCAAACCCTTCCTTCATTGTAACCTTTTTTAACTGTAACTTTCTAACTTGAGATTTTTTCGTACTTTCTATTAAACAAAATTGTGTATTAAAAAATATACAAAGAAAAAAGCTTTATCACTTGAACCTATATTACGAAATAAAAAAAAAAAGAAAAAAAATTACGAAAACGAATTCTTGTTTAACTAAATTTGTTTCCACCGATATTTATTTTGAACTAGCAGTAGAGCCCTGCGTTGCCCGGGGATGTAACAGTAAGAGATAGATCAAGTATCGACCATTATAAAGACTGAAAAATAAAATTGACAAAGATTATTGTTTAAGGTTGACGGACACGCATGTCTTAATTAGTTTTTTTTTTTTTTTTTTTTTTTTTACGAATTGGTCAAACCCAAACTCAAACAAAAACATTGTTTTCAATCATTATGAGTCTACCGATTGAATAGAATTTTATTATAAACAATTGTCTTGTAAATGGAATTTTTAAAGCATTCTGAATGTAAAAATAAATTTTAAAAATGTGTGCAAGACAATAAGAAACACTACCAGCCAAAAAAAGTGAAGTTTTGTTGAAATCTTTGAAAAATGTAGGAAATACGATCCCATATATAAAAACGAACACACACACACACACACACACACACACACACACACACACACACACACACACACACACACACACACACACAACCTGGGTTTTATAATAATAAGTATAACTCGATATGAGTTGTCCCCGTTTCATTCTCGTGATGCCACTTAATCGTGTTTTCAAATTGATTTTGTGCAAAAGAAATTGTGTTTTTCCAATATTTGGCACTATCAGAACAACCGCAAGGTAATTTTACGTAGTCCTGTGAAGTTTTGTTGAAATCGGTTGAAAAATGAAGGAAATCCGATCAAATATATAAACGAACAGACACACACACACACGCGCACACACAACCTGGGTTTTATAATAATTATGATGTATATATGTAATGTTTTGTTATTGTCTTTTTTGTAATTTTTTTTATTCAGTCGTCTTAGCTCAGACATTCATGAGTCTACTACGCCAACTATCACAGTCGTGCATCCAGTTCAGAAGCTCATTAGGGAGGCATCATGTGCCATAACATAGCTGGTCAATGTCGGTGATTTGTGAGCGACCAATTCGACATGTCCCAAGGCGAATTGTCCAGAACGGTAAATCACTATGTGAGTTCTTGCTTTCCAGCACTGTCCTGCAAAGCGCATTTTGTGTTCGCGTATGATTATAGAAATATCGGGGATGGGATCGAAGAGCCTGTTATTTAGTTAGATGTTCTCTTCAGGAGAGGTTAAATAAAGCTGTCAGCATCTGAGTGTAGGTTCCATCAAGCTTAGACTTTAGGGTTTTATGTAATGTCAAAGGAATAACACCAAACATTAACCCCCACCTCTACAGTGGTGCGAAAGTATCTCCGCTTGAGGCTGTCTGGTAGATCCAAGTTCTAGATTACATTCATTTTATTGACGGTGGCCCACGATTTCTCTTCAACAGAAATTATCTCGCTTCCGATCAGAGCAGACAACATGCAGGCCACATGGGAATATGTAAGTGAAAGTTTTTACCAAATAATCTTAGAACTATTTCCCTTCTTGTGGCAACATAGAAAGGTATATATATATATATATATATATATATATATATATATATAAACTGTATATACGTGTTTTAGCGTACATACAGAGGTAAGCGAATAAATATTTTTCTTACAATAGCCCCCTATCTACAGACTACATTGTGTATTTACACACCATTAATATAATAAGTTTATATTAAATTTGAGCTTTGATGCTGTGTTGAATTTACTGTTCCTTCCATGTGACGTAGTATTTAAAAAATTATAATAATTGTAATAATTCGTACCTGATGAGTTGGTAGACCACGAAAGCACTTCGGACGTAGGTATATCTATCTATCTATCTATCTATCTATCTATCTATCTATCTATCTATCTGTGTGTGTTTGTGTGTATGTAAATATTCTCAGATGGAGTGTTTCTGTAGAAGAGACAAAATAAATATAAATAGACAAGAGAAAAACTATACTTAGCCGACAAGTTTTGTCCTCTAAAGGACTTTATCAAAGCAATGGTAATGCCTTGTTAAAAATCCTTAGAGGACGATTAAGTATGTTTTTTTTTTCTGTTGTGTCTTTTTATTCACACACACACACACACACATACACACACATATATATATATATATATATATATATATATATATATATATATTCTCTTGTGCAATTTAATTGTAACAACAACTTTAATTTTCTTTCTTTCACCATACGGTCACTTTTACACCCACATTTCTATTTTTTCTCAAATTAGGTCATTTGGAGTGGTGTGCAGTAATATGAATCAATTTTCGGATCTATGATAAAATTTCTTTGGCCTTGAATAATTTTGCGGCATCCAACATTTCATCAGGCACTACTGTCTCGACTGTCGATTAATTGTCCTATATGCATAGTCTGCAATGGCCGTTACTCAAAGGAAGCGTAGGAAAGTTGTAACACTGAACAAACACACTGGCAAACTTTACCAGTGAGCAAATCAAAACACTAGCCTGGAAACGCCTGATTTAAATCCAATCGCGAATCTGTGGTCAATCTGCCAGGGACGATTTCGTGGAATGGACATACGAAAAGTACTAATATATGTACTGAGTCTTGTTTCATTCGAAAAAATACGAAAAAATGTAAATAATAACGGAATTATTCGTTTTGTTTCAATTAATTTGCACATCGATGTGTATATATATATATATATATATATATATACATGTGTTTGTGTTTAAATTGTACCATTTTATGATTGTACTATTTCTTTCCTATCCAATATCTGCACAAATCTCTTATTGTTTTAAATCCCACTTATTCTTACGTAAGCAGTTTTTCTTTTGCTGCATTAAGATTCATATTTTCCACTAATTCTTATTTCTTTAATTATTACAGTTGTTATTAAATTGGAACGTAACAAAGGCACAGATTAAACCGTAAAACATTACTTAAATTGATTTGTCTTTTTTTTTAATCGATTTCGACCCAACGAAGGCGGTAAAACCACTGAGACACAAGGGATTATTGGGTGTGGAAGAGTTAGAATCAGAAACATTGCTAAGGAGGGAACAAAAAATGAGTAATCTGGAGTAGTTAGCGATTAACATAACATTTAAATTTTTGCAGGTTAAAGTTGGCTGTAAAGCATAGACCCGGAAGAGTGTTCTACCAATTCGAGAAAAGAAACTGTTAGTATAGAATTTACGGTTTCATCTAGCCAATTCAATTGTAAATTGATGAGACCTTGTCTAGTACTGCGCTTAGATTCAAAGAGTCTACGCATCATAGCGAAGAGGTCATTGGAACGATTACCATGAAAGTATTTATAAGAAAGGAAAATAGAGGTAACATTATGGTGGTGGGAAAGAGACTGAAACTGAGACGCCAGAACAGGGCTTATAATATTGCTTATTCTTCTTTGGATTTTATCAAGGGTCTCGAGATAAATAGCACCCGACCATATATGGCAGCAATGTTCTCAGCATGGACAAATGGTTGAATATTAGATATGTAAGATAGATTCTAGAGTGTGAACCAACTTTCCTAGCAGCGGACTGAATCAATTTTCATCTACTTGTAAAAATTTGGAAAACCTATTTTGGGTGCGTGGGGTTTTGTAGATTCGCTTTCAGTAGATTTTCTTCAAACGACGATATATGTCAAAATCAAAAAAAAAAAATATTGATTTTTCACATTTTAGAAGAGGGTCCTGTTCACAATATAAATACGGTATTAAATCGATCTCCGACTTCTTAAAGAGTTATCTATGCCGTGTTTTTCTTTTTTACAAATGCTAAATTGTAATGCGTGCTTACGTCTTTGATAAAACTAGTATACATCTTGAAAGCTTCAAAAACAAAAATAGCTAATCTTTGCTAATTCTGTGGCACTAGTAATAAAAGGGATATCTCAAACTATGGATTAGCTCTAGATTTTAAAATAAGCTCCGAGTATTAAATGAATATTTCGTTCAAATAGTTGTCATTGCCAGATTAGTTATTCTCCTAATAACCTTATTATATATAATTATTTTCCTAATAAGAGAATTATTAATCTCCTTTCCGCTCAGGTTTTCACATTTAACTGTCCTGTGAGAAATTCTTTGTGAATGTCTGAACATGACCGATATTTTCTGCTCTGTCTATGGTGAAGCGAGATATATCACAATGTTCTTAGAAAAGCTTACCAACTATATTTTGGAAGCAAAATTGAAATCCAAGACAAGAAGTGGTCTACACATATATGCTATAATATCTATGCAACAAATCTCGGTCAATGACGAACTAAGCAGGAAGAAAATGTCTATGCCTTTTGCAAGGCTTATGATTTGGAGAGACCCAACTGATCATGACAGTTATTTGCATGACACGTCCAGTTGCTAAGGAATTTATTATCAAAGCTGTTTCGATTTGAAGTCATGAATTAACTTGTTCTCTTATCTTCAATGACATTGTATATTGATTCGACAATATTTTGCCAGCCTTATCTGCCCTCTGCGAGTTTTCGGATTCATTGCAGATCTTCCTTGATTGTAAACGTCTACAAAGGAAACGTGAGATCTTTCTGCCTTGTTCTTTGAATGTCTCGGTTCAGCGTTGTGATTCTAGTGGTTCTTGGATGACCTCTGAACTTTTTTAAAGTCAGTCTTTTCAAAGTAAAACTCCGTGGCTTTGTTAGCTGGACATTCTGGATCCATTCTACTTGTTGGCATTTGTATGTTTTTTTTTTACAGTGTGCTGTATTACAAACACACAGTCTGATACTTTACAACATCGATATACAATTTACATTATTCCTTCATTTACTGTCGACAAATATCCGTTTCCATAATGTTTGCGTTCTGTCTCTAGACATATAAGCTGGTGTTTATTTTTTTTCTTATGTTACTTTTCCGACCAGACCCAATTTTTCATCTTCCGAATATTGTCTTTCTTAGTATGTAACCTCTTAGATAAGTAGTTAGTGCGTAGCAGTAACTGGAGCAGCCATTACCTATTCCGCCATTACCTACTCTGACGCTAAGGGATTGTCAAAGAAAAATAAATGGATGGTGCAATATCTAAACATTCCATCATCTTCGTTCTGCCTCCCTCAATCAAAATATATCAGTCCCGGAAGTACCGGAATCATATAAAATTGAGTCAGATGATAAGGAAACAATGAAACCTCAGAGCCTGAAAAATCAACTTCATATGACCAAGATTATTATCTAACACCCTTCTCTGAACCACACCTCATAACTCAAAGTGAACTAAAGAAATTAGAGATTTCAAACTCCCTCAGAGTAAAAAAAGAACTGTCAGGTTCCAGGCTACTTCAGTGGGATCTATTAACTGGCAATATACGAATTTACCATTTTCGTGATCGTCACAAAGACTTAGTCCCATTCTTCCTTACGGAAAGTTTTTTGGTGTAGTGCAATGATATCATTGTAATGTAATAATTTAACATAAGTTACTATCCAGAGAAATCGAGTTTGTTCATCCGTTCATCAAAAAGAAATCTCAAAGCTGTCTGGTTACACAATGGTGATGTTTTACCTTCAAACCATATTGGTCGTGCAGTACACGGAAAAGAAACATTATGAAACAGTTACTGAGATGTATTAAGTATGATTAATATATCACGCAACTTTGCCTCGATTTAAAGATCGTTACTATGATTGCATGGTGGATATATCAAGTACTGTAGTTTTCTTTGTGAGAAAGAGGGTCCCTTTAGAGCATGATAAACTGACCACTAGGGCAAGTAATGGAACTTGGGAGGAAAAAATCTTTAGCATCAATCATTTGTTGAAACAAAGAAAATTTTATTACGACCTGTTCACATCAAGCTGACTCTGACGAAACCTTTCGTGAAGGCTATGGACAAAACAAAGGCGACATTCAATTATGTGCAGAATACATTTCCTGTGATAAGTGAAGCAAAGATAAAACAAGACATCTTTTTCGGTATCCAGATTCGTAAACTTCATTTGGTTGAAACTTTTGCCAGAGTACCTGGTGAATGGAAAAGTAAAATGCATGGAAAGCTTTCAAGACAATGATAACCAACTTTCTGGTTAATGAAAGCAGAAAATTACAGAAAATTTGGAGATGACCTGGAATAATACAAATATCTTGGCTGTAAGATGTCGTTGAAGATCCACTTCTTAGATTCGCATCTTGATTTCCACCTAAAACTGTGATACTGCGAGTGACGAGCAGGGTAAGCGATTTCATCAAGCCATTGCAACAATGGAGAAAAGGTATCAGGTTAGATGGAGTTCATCTATGCTGACTGATTATTTTTGGACTGTGACCAACCCAGATACTTCTTCAGTTTACAAACGATAATATACGAAGCGTCGTGGGGTTGCTGAATAATTACTTATGTATATACTCCTGAAGATAGTTATACTTTATTCAGTAAGCACATATATTCCCATCTTGATGTCTTTGTGAATTGCTCTGGTAGCGTGCATAGAACAAAATAGAACAGAACATCAAAATAGATTTTGCTAATCAAAATTTTATTTTCTAGGTCACGTAGATTTTACTTACGTGTCTGATATAACTGACTAAATATATATCTAAATCTAGAGCCAATCAACTAATTTGAAGGCCATTTTAGAATTCAGCATGTGGAAATACATAAGAGTTTGCGCATTTCATTTCTGAAGTTGTCAACTTTCGAAAAAATCAAGGCTAGTGTAATAGCATACTAATATTCTTGTCCATAACCCCGTCCTCGTTTTTAGGTACTCTATCCCTTCAAGAGGTGAACTTGTTCTCCACAACTTCCTGTCATTATCGCTGTCTACTTACAATCCCATGTAGTCAATTTTTAACTATGCGTTTAAACAATTTAGTTTTGTAGGTCATTCTCACTTATTCCGCTGCATTCAACAGGTCACGGGAGAATCGAATTCTCCAGCTCCAAGCACTCGGTCCTTTAATATAACTAACAAGAATTGACTAATTTCTTTCCATTTTCTTTAAAGCTTCCTCTTTGCTCGCATGAACCAGCCATGACATGCTTAACATCTTTCGGTAAAACCACCTCTCTGGAGCCTCAAGTTTTTTTCTTCATCTGAGAGGAAATTGTCCAGTATTCATTGCCATATATATATATTTTCCGCTGACCCACGCAGCAAGATGTGGCACAAGGCCGAGTTTAAAGTGGGGTATCCAAAAATTCCCAAGAGGCCACGTAAAAACGGAGTTAGTTTCTCGAGACGAGACTGTTCTTCGGCAGAGCCTCGTCTGGGGGATATTCTTTTCTTAGTTTGTAACGAAATGT
This sequence comes from Acanthosepion pharaonis, assembly GCA_903632075.3. Taxonomy (NCBI): domain Eukaryota; kingdom Metazoa; phylum Mollusca; class Cephalopoda; order Sepiida; family Sepiidae; genus Acanthosepion; species Acanthosepion pharaonis. Next base: position 223,436 of record CAHIKZ030002988.1, read on the forward strand.
GTAGGTGGATATCGAAGAACCGAGTTCGAATTCCATTCGGGTTCATTACACTCACTCACGGGCAAATAACATTCGGGGAATTATATATTCTTTTCCTCCCCCAGTTATGGGTTAAATAGTAGGATGTATCTGGAAAAAATATTAAAAGAATTTTAATGTAATCTTCACTAGCAAAAATGAAGTATTGTATTCTTAGAAGCCAAAAATATGTTTTGGTTTTAAATAAACTAGAAAATGTTGAAAATCGTAATAAATCAACCAGATCTGATTTTTTGCTATTTTTTTTAGAATGCATTTTTCGACATTTCAATGCGCCTTCGGATTTCTGTGTCACATTTTCCGTCATTTTTTTTCTTTTTAAACTCTTCAGCTAGTTAAAACCTGATTGATTTTAAATGGCTCCAATTTGTAGCTGGCATCTTGGGCTCTCCTCTTCGCTAACAACTATGAATGAACACATATCAGCCCGGATGTAGCCGAGTAGATATGAATACGTTAATTTTTAAGACAATTCTCTTGGGACATGAGCAAAGTTCTCTTCTGTTACTCCATTCTATCTGCCCTGTGCCCTACATATGATACTTCACAAGTATGTACAATTTTATAGGCAAAATAGAGAACGAAAATGAAAAGCAAAAAACGTGCAGACATTTGTGCAATTGAGAAATATTAAATACCTTGGAAAATATCCAATTTAAGGCTCGAAAGCCATTCACTCTAGGTTACATGTTTTATTAATTATTTCACCCTAAACAAGGTAATAAAGTAACTAAGACGCATGGGGGATTATTGAGTGTGAAAGAATATAAGAATAAAGATAATCATCATTAAAGAGCGGGAACATTTAAAAAATCGATTGAAACTGCATTTGAATTTTTGGAGATCAAACATCACCGGAAAGCATGAATCCGGAAGAGAGTTACACGAGTGAAAAGTGCGAGAAAACAAACAGCTAGCATAGAATTTACGGTTGTATCTAGAAATTTTAATCTCAGCCGTTGCCGACAACACTTAAACACTTAAATTCATAGAATCTAGGTACCATACAGCAAAATTTTTCCGAAAAGTTGTCATAAATTTTATTTATAGAAAAAACAGAGGAATCTACATTACGGTGGCGAGAATCTAACTAAAACCGAGATGCCAGATCAGAATCAATGCCATTGCAGATTCTTCTTTGGGTGTTTTTCAAGTATCTCCAGATAAATAGCCAGACAAGACCAGATGTGGCAGCAATATTCAAATCATGGTCGAATGGTAGACTTGGAAATAATGAAAATGGACTCTCTTTCCCATTCATATCAGCGGAAATCGTTAGCTCGGGAAAGCGCAAAAATTAATTCACCTGCTGGTTAACATCAGCCGTACTGATTTATGAATTTATGGTGTATGGAATGTCAACTATGAATGAAAACGGAGATCAATTTTATAAGAAGGATAGATAACAATTGACTCTTCATTTGAAGAGGTTATTTTTGTAGAATATAGGGAAGCATCCACGCAGGAGTCAGTTCCACAAAGTGGTAGTTCCAAGGAAAAAACTACTTGATTGGAAATGCATTTGGAATAAGGAGGAAATGGGTGTGATTCCACGTGGAGGGATTATAGACGTGTTTGCAAAAACTGGTGAAACTAAAGAATGGCGCCTCACATGATCATTTGGTACGGATATAGCTATAGGCTTGCAACTTTGCGTATTTCTGAAGGACTGAAAATAAACCATTTCTCGCAATGGAAAGCGAACATTGAGTAGCTCCAGCTCAGATATGGCAGCGATATTCATTTTTTTTCTAAGCTGATTCTTATAAAAGCATGTCGTGTGTGTGTTATTTTTTAATCAATTCACTCCAACCAAGGCATTAATGTCACTAAGACGCAATGGGCTATTGCGAATGAAAGAAAATGAGAAAACTTTAGAAAAAAGATGAAACCTAATACTACACAGGAATAAAAAAAAAGGGGAAGCATCTACTCCTGTTCAAAAGACTAGGAAGGACCATAAACCGAACGATAAGCGAACCTATCTACTCCTATTGTGAAAAAATAAATTGTAGATAAAATTTCAGAGTTTAAGCGGGGACTTTAGAAATATACAGTTGTAAACTTTAAAAGGACCCGGAATTCCAATCCTAAACAGGAAGCAAGGGATAAACCTCTACTCCTGTTCAAAAAATCGGGGAGAAGTGTAAACTGGACGGTAGACAAACCTATCTACTCCTATTGAGGAAAAAGTTAAAAATTGAATAATAAATTTTCAGAGATTAAGCAGAGGCTTTAGAAGTATAGAAGTGAAGTTAACTTCAGAAGGAAACAAGGGATAAACAGCTACTCTTTTCCAAAAGACGGTTCGTTAGGTACTGGTGGGGATATTGTGAAAAGGACGATAGGTTCATACTTCTAGAAAATGTAAAACTCTATGTTCATAATTTAAACGGCACTTTACCATCTAACAAAAAATGGCTTGACAATATTTCTGCAAATTTACAGACAAGTTCTAAATTTCTTTTTCTCAACTTCCCATAATGGTACCAAAATCTTCACCTTGTAATATTATATATGAGTTCCACTTGAGATCAGGAGTGAGCATGGGGTCTCACTGAGAGTCGAAGGGTTCTTCCTGATTGGAAGGAATCTGAGAAAACGGGGAGTAAAATAATTTGAGGGAAGAAGGACGTTTAACTCCGGTATATTTTGTAAGAAAAATCCTTGCTTTATGTCGGAGTCCAAATAACAACCATCTATCATTGGGAAGCGGATATGACTGTAGTAGTTGTTGGCATGAAATGTGGGATCGACTTCGAATTCCGGCAGTTAGGTTTATTCTTATACAAATGCTCTTGACAAAGTATGATTCTTTCTCATTCACATTGCCATCTATACGTTAAATAGTTACCATTGTAGGAGAAGACAACCATGAATTCAAACCTGGCTAGGGGTGGGGCCAGAGACACCATACCAAAAAATTTACTAGCAACTGAAAACCCACCAACTCGCGTGGTTAGGCTACGACACTTCTCTCTAAAGGTCCAAGAAGATTTATTTAAATAGTGCGCGGTGTAATGGCTAAGGAGCCAATCTCGATGATCATTACTACTGGACAGGGGCATTTATATTTTTTTCTGACCGAAACTTATTTGTGGCCTTGTGTCAAACTAATTTTAACTTAGTCAAATAAGATCTTTTACTTTGTGTTGACTCCTTCTTTTTTTTTTTTTTCATTTTTTCATTTTCGCTCCTTTCATTTTTATTTTTATTTTTATTTTTATTCATTTCTTTCAATTCTTCTTCTTTAACTTTTTTTTCCGTTTACTTCGTTTCATTTTCATTCTGGTTCGTTTCGTCCATTCTTTCGTAAAGTCTTTCTTGTTTATTTCAGTTTTCATCCAGTGAAACTTCTTTCTTTCTTTCTTTCTTTCTTTAATATTTCCCTTCTTTCTTTCTTTCTTTTTTCTTTCTTTCTTTCTTTCTTTCTTAATATTTCCATTCTTTCTTTCTTTCTTTCTTTCTTAATATTTCCCTTCTTTTTTTTTTTCTTTCTTTCTTTCTTTCTTTCTTTCTTTCTTTCTTTCTTTCTTTCTTTTTTCCTGCCTCTGAATCTTTCCTTCTTTCTTTCTTTATTTCTTTCTTTCTTTCTTCCCTTCTTTCTTTCTTTCTTTCTTTTTCTTTCTTTCTTTCTTTCTTTCTTAATATTTCCTTCTTTCTTTCTTTCTTTTTTCTTTCTTTCTTTCTTTCTTAATATTTCCATTCTTTCTTTCTTTCTTTCTTTTTCTTTCTTTCTTTTTCTTTCTTTCTTTCTTTCTTTCTTTCTTTCTTTCTTTCTTTAATTTTCATTTTCTTTCTTTCTTTCTTTCTTTCTTTTTCTTTCCTTTCTTTCTTTCTTTCTTTCTTAATATTTCCTTTCTTTCTTTCTTTCTTTCTTTCTTTCTTTTCTTTCTTTCTTTCTGTATTTCTTTTCTTTCTTTCTTTCTGTCTTTCTTTTTTCTTTCTTTCTTTCTTTCTTTCTTTTCTTTTTTCTTTCTTTCTTAATATTTCCATTCTTTCTTTCTTTCTTTTCTTTCTTTCTTTCTTTCTTGTTTATTATAATTTTCCTTCGTTTCAAATTCTTTCTTCTTCGTTTTTCTTTCTTTCTTTTTCCTTCCTTCCTTTCTCAGTTTCAATTTTTATTCGTTTCAGTTTCATTTTTTGATCTTTCTTTCTTTCTTTAAGTCTTGTTTATTTTAAATTTGCAGTTTCAGTTTCTACTTTTTTCTTTCTTGTTTATTTCCTCTATTCCTTCTTTTTATTTTATTTTTTCATTCATTTTCCTTCGTTTCATTTCCATTCTTATTCGTTTCCGTTATTCTTTCTTAATTTTCTCTTGTTTATTTTTCTTTTTTTAATTCCTTTCTTTATCGATATGATTAGTCTTTCTTTCTTTCTTTCTTGCTTGCTTGCTTGCTTCCTTGTTTATATTAATTTTCCTTAGTTTCAGTTTCATTCTTGTTAGTTTTAATTCCTTCCTTCCTTCCTTCCTTACTTCCTTCCTTCCTTCCTTTATTCATTCATTCATTCCTTTCTCAGTTCCAATTTTCGTTCGTGCCAGTTTCATTTTTTCTTGTTCCGTCATTCTTTCTGTCTTTCTTTCTATCTTTCTGACTTGTTTATTTTAATTTTCCTTCCTTTCAATTTCTTTCTTGTTCTTTGATATTTCCTTCCTTCCTTCTTTCTTTCTGTTTTTCTTTCTTTCTTTCTTTCTTTCTTTCTTTCTTTCTTTCATAGCTTCTTTATTTTAATTTTCCTTCCTTTCAATTTCTTTCTTGTTCGTTGGTATGTCCTTCCTTCCTTCATTCCCTCCTTCCTTATTTACTCACTTCCTTTCTTTTCTCAGTTCCAATTTTCCTTCGTTTCAATTTCATTTTTTCTTGTCCTTCTTTCTTTCTTTCTTTCTTTCTTTCTTTCTTTCTTTCTTTCTTGTCCATTCACATAATAAACCAATAACACTAATAAGACGCATGGCGCCTCTTAGATCGACCAACAGCCTCGCAATATTTACTATTATTACTCGTACTGCTACTATCATCCTTTCTGCTCTTGCTGTTTCTCTTGCAAGCAGCAGTGCCACTGCTACGGTCTTTCACATTTGCGCCTGTTGAAGCGCTTATTTAGAAAAATGGTAATTTAGTAGGACGAAAATATTCACAAGAAAAAAATGTAAATTTGAAATTAAAATCCGAAGAAAGCTGAAATGCAACTAAAAAGCATTTGGAACTAACAGACCTCTATTGGTAGCTATCACCTGCTAGTTTAATCCGGAATCTGTACAAGAAAGTCCTGTGTGTGACCTTTTGCTTAAAGGGGATGAGAAAATATTAGCAAAAAGAGATGAAAATAAAGAGATGTAGATCAAACAAGATACAAATAGCGTGATAGATAGATAGATAGATAGATAGATAGAGAGAGAGAGATACAGAGAGAGATGCAGGAGAGAGAGAGAGAGAGAGAGAGATGGAAAGAGAGTTAAAAGATGATAATAGAAAGACAAGAAAGAGATAATGTGAGAGAAAAAAAGGGATTTAGAAATAATATGAGATGATGCCGATTTCTTTTATTTTCGTTTGAACATTATTGGCTCTTTTTTATTCTGGTTTTCAAGGATGGCTTATTTGTTTCTTCCTTCCTTTTTTCATTCATTCTTTTTTCCTTCTTCAATTGTAATTCTTTCTCTTATTCTTTATGACTCCTTCCTTCTTTCCTTTCTTCCTTTTACTTTTCATACGTTCTTTCTTTCTTCCTTTCTTTCTTTTTTTCGCTTATTTTTTGCTTACTTTTTTCTATTCATATTTCTATGTTCACTTTTTTCCATTTTTTCTGTTTTTTTTCTTTCTTTCTTTCTTTCTTTTCTTTCTTTGTTTTTTTTTTTTTTTGCAAATATTTTTCTCTCTTACCTTTTTTTGTATTCCTTCCTTCCTTCCTTTCCTCCCTCCCTCCCCTTCTTTCCTTCCTTCCTTCCTTCCTTCCTTCCTTCCTTCCTCCCTCCTCCCCCTCCCTCCCTCCCTTCCTTCCTTCCTTCCTTCCTTCCTTCCTTCCTTCCTTCCTTGCTTTTACATTTCATGATTTCTTTCTTTCTTTCTTTCTTTCTTTTTCTTGTCTATATATTTTTATTTTTGTATTTCTTTCTTTCTTTCTTTCTTTCTTTCTTTCTTTCTTTCTTTTATTCATTTATTGTTTACTTACTTTTTTCTAATTCTATGTTCTATTTTCCTTTAAATTTTCCGTGTTCTTTCTTTCTTTCTTTCTTTCTTTCTTTCTTTGTCTTTCTTTTTCTTGTCAACATATTTTTTCTTTCTTTATATTTCTTTCTTTCTTTTTTCTTGCCTATATTTTTTTCTTATTTTTTGGTATTTCTTTTTTCTTCCTTTTCTTTTCTTTCTTTCTTTCTTTTCCCTTTATGTATTTCTCGATTACACGTCTCTTTTTGCCTCTTGTTCCAGTATAATATATTAACTAAACCCAAAAGAAAGAAAGACAATAAAATAAATAATTCATAGATGAACAGCTTAATGCCATATAACATTAGTTCATACAATATAAATGGATTAAGAAAGAAAGTAAGAACCAAAGAAAAAAGAAAAATAAATTCAAGATGAAAGAAATAACAATAAAATGAGATGATGTCAAAGTAAGAACAAGAAAACCAAAAGTGAATCAAATCTAAAAAATATAAAGGAAGAAAAAGGAATTGAAAAGAGATATGAAAATATGATTAATCAAATAGTAAAACATAAAAAGAAAGTAAAAAAGTTATATCTGAGGAAGCGGGAAAAACCGATGTAAATAGAGAAATGGAAAGTTGGGAATAAGTAAATGACAGAGAAGCAATTAAAAGAATAAATAAATAAATAAATAAAGAAAGAAAGAAAGAAAGAAAGAAAGAAAGATAGTAAAAGAAAGAAAGAAAAACTGATAACTGAAAATATGAAGAAATAGTTTAAAAGACCGTGAAGCCAAAAACAACAACAAAATTTCTGAAACAAATGAAAAGAGAAAAATAAGAGAAATGAATAAAGAAAATTCTTCATCAGAAATAAAAACAAAAAACAAAACAAAGAAAATAAGAATGCTAGACGAAAACTAAATATATGACCACTCCCCCATTTACCATTATTTATTCCTCGACAATTTTATAAATCAACCAGATAACATCAAAGAATAAACTGAAATTTGCAATTTCACAAATAATTAAATTAATAGTTCACTTTGAAATAACAAAATAAAAAATAAATGCTACAAACAACCATAGCAATAATAAAAGCCTATGCCTTTCATGAATAAACATTCCCAAATAATAACCTTATTAATAAACAGGTAAGTAAAATCAATTTATTTATGACGGTAGATGTTACTAAAGTTTAACATATTTTCTGAACAAACGATAAGGAAAAGTCGAAAGCAAAAAATAATATATCTATATATTTAAAACGTTTTCAAGATTCTACTTTAAATCTCAAAATTAAAAAGAAAAATAACGGAAAAATATAAAAAAATAATAATTTGCTTAATTTAAATTGGATTCTCCTGCTACCTGAGATTTGGTTCAATAAGTTCAACAGAAAGCAAAAGGAAACTGATATTTAAACAAAGGCACCGTATAGATTTAGTAATTGTAAATGTTTTCTTTTTTTTAATTTTTATTTATTTTTTGTCGTTGTTAGGTACTGAATTCAGATGAAATTGAAGGGAATAATTAGAAAGCGAAAAACAATTGTAAGACGGAAAAGCGAAAAGAAGGAAGGGAGGAGATAGAAGCGAAAAATGTTAAAAAGTAGAAAATAAAAGCGAACTTTCAATAAGATTAAGAAAACAAAAAAGAAAGTAACCAAAAATGTTTTTTTTTTTTAAGAAAAAAAAATAGATAAACCGTAGCAAAGAATAAACTGTCTTTGCTGACTCCAAAACGAGGCGGCTCTCTCACAGTGAGGTTGTAACGGGCTTACTTTAACATAGCAGAAGGCAGTAAGTAGGCTCATTGCAGAGTCGTCGGCAATCCTTTGTTTTTCGTTATTTTTCTAATTTGAAAAAAAATTGTTTAGATCTAAAATTAATTGAAAAAAGAAATCTTTTTTTTTTCCCAACTAAGACGTGGAGAAAGGAAAAAAGAAATTGATGTACACAATAACAAAAAACTAAACTGAAGCGTGAATAAAGGCAGTAGGTATAGCAAAAACAATAGAGCTTGTACAAGATATACACACGATACGAAGTTCATCACATTGACAGTTGTTGTGTAGAATGAAAAAAAGAAGAAAGAAGGAAAGAGAGAAAAATTGCTGCCGTCACTTGTTATTTTGGGGTGGATTTATTCATGTTACGGATTGTTTTTGCTACGATTGGTAACAGCGAGATTCTGGAACTATATACAGGTCAGGAAATATTTTCTTTCATTGGCTTCAAAATACAAGTATTGTTCACTCATGTACGCCATGTACGCCAGCGCACGCATGAATGTTTATCTAGAGTCGGATACATGAGTAAGTGTTTAATAGCGTGGCGAATATGTGAGTCTACAGAAAATATATATGTATATATATATATATATATAGGTATACATGTATATATGATATTATGCTTAAGTCTAAACACAAACACACGCACACATGCACGCACACATGTACACACATACACACACAAATACACACACACACGCGACACACACACACACACACATACATATATATATATATATATATATATATATATATATATATATATATATATATATATATATATAAAACGGATGTTCTGAAAAGATCTCTGACTGGACAAGAAGAAATACGAATAAAATTTTCGTTGGGTCAGCGAGCCGACTTTTAAAAACTCTTAACAAATATATATATATATATATATATATATATATATATATATATATATATATATATATATATATATATATAGAGCACATTTAGTTACGGTGATATTAATAAAACAGTACTCCATATAAATATATATATATATATATATATATATATATATATATATATATATATGTGTGTGTGTGTGTGTGAAAATGTGTGTATGGATGTGTGCAT
>CAHIKZ030002988.1:240000-302500 GCA_903632075.3 Acanthosepion pharaonis
TATACTTTCATGTATACATACATAAATACATATATATATATATATATATATATATATATATATATATATATATATATATATATATATGTTAGTATCTATACTCAGGTGAATTTTATTTTCTTTAATTTCCGAACACGGGCAACACATTGTAGACAAGTTCATAAAAAATATTCCCGTCTATATATATATATATATATATATATATATATATATATATATATATATAAACCTACATATTTTGTTGAAAAAGCATCATTGATAATGAGTAACAGACATTGTTTTACATCCTCTATGTTTAAAAAAAATCACATATATGTACTGAAGGAAAAGTGAATAAAAATCTTAATCGAAACACCTTGTCATTTTTCTTCAATGAAACTTGTATAAAACAGGCACTGATGCCTAAATACACAATTATATATATATATATATATATATATATATATATATATATATATATATATATATATATACCCATGCATTCTGTCTTCTTTTAGTTTATACTTAGTTCCTTCTTTTCGCTCTCTTTCCCTACCTTGTCCAGGAGGTTTTGTAATTTACTTTTCCGTGTCTGTCAGCATTCTGTCATCTGCTTATCTTATGTTATTAAGATTATGACCGTCAATGATGAATACTATTAGGATTTCCAGTACTCTAAGAATTGCCTGATTGTATAAGTTGAATAAGTCCGGTGAGAAGACACATCTTTGCCTTACGCCCCTTTCTATTTTTGTCTATCCGCATGCAAATCGTTTGTTGCCAGTATAGGTTCTTGATTATTCTGATATCTTACCCAAATATATCAAGGTTGCTGGGCAGTTCCATCAGACCTTTGTGGCGTACTTTGTCGAAGGCCTTTGCATTTGTATTTCTCTTTCTGATAACATTCTGACCATAAATATCGCGTTCCTTGTTCCGGTGTCTTTAAGGAACCTGCATTGTTCTTGTCCTATCTCTGGCCTGATTCTGCTGCACGCTCTGTTCATCAGAATATGGATAATGTGTTTTGTTATGTGGGTCATTAGGCTGATTGTTCGGTGGAGTTCACATTCGTTTGTGCCTGGTTTCTTAGGAAGTTTTATGAAAATAGATCTGCTGATAACAACCGGGATATCACCACTGTTGTATATTTAATTTATTATTTTTGTGATCTTGTCTATGCCCCAAATCATCTAAAGCTGTCAGTTTATCTGTTACAATTCCGTCTGGCCCCATCGCTTTGTTTCTGTTCAGTGTTGCCAGTAAATGTCTACTTCGGTTTTTAGAATGTCAGATCCGACGGTAGTTCTATGTTTGCTGGTTGTTTTCTTATATTCTCCAATATATTGGCTCTAGCGCTGAAGAATTTTTTTCCTTCTCTAATATCAGCGTTCCATCCTTGGATTTTATGCAGCCTGTTGACGAGTATGTCTTCTGTCCTGTTGCTTTATTTGTGTATGTATATCTCTTTGGTTGTGGTACTCAATCTCTCTATTTCTGCATACGTTAGTTTAGACACTCTTCTTTAGCCTGCTTGCATTTGGACCTTATTTCTTTGTGTGGTTTTCTGTATTCCTTTCCGTATCTTGACAGAGATTCCTGTCTCCTTTGCATCATGCTGAGAATCTCATCAGTCAACCATTAGGTTTTTCTTCTTCGTCCATTCTCCTTTGGGATGATATCATCTGCTTTTGTCAATAAAGCTTCTATTATTGCGTCACATTTCGAGTTTCCATTTCCATTGTGTCTCTTGTATCTTCTTTTCACAGTGGCCATATATTTTTCTTTTACATACGAATCGTTCAGGATTTTGTTGTATTGCAATTTAGGTGCTGCATTAAGGCTTCATCAGTTTCCGTAGTTCCACTCTTAGTTTACATATAACAGAGTGATGATCGCTTCCGCAGTCGGCACTTGGGTAGGTTTTGCAGTGAACCATTGCATTCCTCAAGCTTTTGTTGATAGCTATGTAGTCTATTCGGTGTTTAGTTTCTCTTCTTGGGCTTCTCCATGTCCTTAATCAGCTTGAATGTTCTCGGAATCATATGTTGGCTATTACCTGATCATTGGCCATGCACCATTAGACCATTTTTCTCGACCTGCGTCACGGGTTCCTAGTCCAAATTTGCTAGCTATCTTCCCTCCCCTCTCCCTGCCTATTTTGGCGATCAGGTCTCTCATGATAAAGGGTTCAGTTCGACATTCCAACCGCCGAAACGTTGTAATAAATATGCTAACAAAGATGAAGACAATCACATCTACTCTTCACACTGTCCAGATATTTCTCCTTCAGGTTTGGGTCACTCAGGATTTGTATTGCAATTAGGATGCAGTGTTAGGCTTCTCTAGTTTCTGTAGTTTCACTCTTAGTTTACGTATAACAGGGTGATGATCGCTTCCGTAGTCGGCACTTGGGTAAGTTTTGCTTGTGAACCATTGCATTTCTGAATCTTTTATGATAGTTATGTAGTTAATTTGGTTTTTGGTTTCTTCTTCTGGGCTTCTCCATATCCATAATCGTCTCGGATGTTCTCGGAATCATGTGTTGGCTACTACCTGGTCATTGGCCGTGCACCATTGGATTCATTTTTCTCCACGTTCGTTGTGGGTTTCTATTCCGATTTTTCTGGCTTTATCCCCTGCCTAATTTAGTGTTCAGGTCTCCTATGCTCACTCTGACTTCTTGCGATTGTTAGTAAGCCTTGTCATTGTCTATCATGCAGTAGAAAGATTCGATTTCTTCTTCCTTGCTTTGTGCTGTCTGTGCATACACTATTACGATAGCTACATTGAAAGAGTTTCCTTTCAGCTTGATTAACAGAATTCTTTTGGGTAATTGGTACTATCCTAAACCGAGTTTCTTGAATTCTTGATCTAGTATCAATCCTACTCGTTTATCGTTTATCTCTCTGTTTGCATAAATAAAGCTGTGATTGTTAAATATAACAGACAATGAATTTCTATTATGTTTGATCATGAGCCGTTCTAAACATCGTAGAGTTGGTTTAATTTCGGGTGAAAATAAAGACAAACGTTGTACAGCATTTGGATATTTTTTTATTAAGCTGTTCCTTGATTGTTCCCTGCTGTTTATAGCATGCTGTGCTATGGAAGACCCGGATGTATTCATCAGCTGATTACCACTATCGACCGGATTCAACATTCTGGTGGGTTAATGTTGTTTAATTCTGAAATCCAAACGTTGAGATGTTCTACCTATGTAGTAATATCCACAACTACACTCAAATTTATACACAACGGAATTAATATGATGTGAAGGTAAAACATCTTTACGAATGGATGACAAAATCGGCCGAGTAAAACTCATCCTAGTAGATACCATGAAAAGTGGACACAATAAAAAGATATATTTTTATCATATATATATATATATATATATATATATATATATATATATGCTCACATCTTCTCACTCAACTCTCAAGTTGCATATTCTATCACACTTAGATATTTTCCTATTGCACGACAGAACTGTTTAAAAACATTTATAACAGACTAATAACTCTTTCATTTCCTTTTCAGAGAACTTTGATAGACTTTTATAGTCAAAGAGAAACAACTCCCGTCTTACTCATTGCATGCTTTTTCGTACACATTCTTTATTGTATGCATTATTGAATACAATTTTATATATATATATTGATACCCTTGCCTTGTCCCTTTTTTCCAATGAGCTTGGGTTTCTAAACAAAAGTAAATAAATGGCCGCCACATTTCATTGGTGAGCCCGATGTTTGTTTGGGAAAAGGCCACATGCATATATATATATATACATATGTGTGTATGATTACAACAAAAGGAGCTTATGCAGTAACCACATTAGACGCAACAATTCATTCATTGGCTCAGTCACTAAATCTACTTTCAAAATCTACCACGACTCTAACTGTAGAAGTCATAATATAATTTACCTCCTAGAATGCACACTATGTCAGAAACAATATGTAGGAAAATCTGAATGGCCCTTTCACTACAGAATTAATAATTATCGCAATCGAATTAAGTCGGCTACCCATGGTAGATTATTACCTGTAGAATAACATTTCCACCTACAAAAACACGATTTTACAACCCACGGCAAATTCACTATAATTGAGAAAATGGAAAAGTTCATAGAAGATAGAATTAGAAAGATTTTAGACCATCAAGATAAATGGATCCTGCGTTTCAAAACACTCCATCCAGACGAGCTTAATCACAAATTTAACAACCTATATAGAATTAATATATAACCCCACATATCAGGCCCTACCCACATTTCTCACCCACGCAAGCCAAATATGTTTGCGGAGGTGTTGAGGCCTCACACTTATACACACACCCATACTAATATAAACACTCAAACTCATCATACTCACTCACTCCCTAAAAACTAAAAGACACTCACTTAACACAGACACATTTACTTTCCAGGAACCAATAAAACTGTCAAACTGACCAAGGGAATTCAGAGCCGCATGAATCCATCCAGCTCTTATCTTAAATAACAACTTAAAAGAGACTGTTTGACCAACAGAAAGACTGACCAAAATTCATGATAAAAACAATTTTAAAAAAAAAACAAAACCTACAAATAAAGTTTATTTTCTTCATCAAGTCATTCATTCCTGTAGCTCACTGCTACTAACAAGCAAATTATTTTTCTCCTGATGATGGCCATGTTGGCCGAAACTAGTCGCGGAATCTAACTGAAATAATAAAACGAAAAAATATTTATATACAACCCCGTGTGTCAGAAAATTTTAATTTTTTTAAATTTTTTATTGTTCAAAATATACATATATATATATATATATATATATATATATATAGATAGATAGATAGATAGATAAGAAATGCATACTAATTACAAACATGAGGAAACAACACTCAAAAACATAGGTGGAAATGTTAAACCCACTAATAATAATAAAGAAGCTAAGCTCATCATATATTATAAACAAATAAAAACAATTGACCTCATAGTCTCTACTAACCTTACAATCACACAACTAAATCTTGTACAAAAAAGCAATGTAATGTATTAATTTACATGTCCGTTCAGAGATTGTATCTTTGATGCTAATAATAAATGCATTGAATATATTGGTTTTATTACAACAACGCTTTCCCGTCACCTTTCTGATCTTACTTCTATTAAACAACATTTCTTAGAAAACCATAGCCATGTGCATAATATTAGACATATGACGTCATAGAACCGCATCATGAATTTACGACCTGCGTCTGTTATTCCGCGACCGTTATTGTCGCATAGTAACCTTCTATGTCAACATAACAGAATATCATCTTTGATGGCGAATATCTTTATCTAATTGTCCGTATAACCACTCTGAAGATGACTCATGTGACTGGTTTCGACCCAGATTTTATCAAGTTTATTTTCTGGGTATATCTTAGAGGACTAAAAGGGTGAAATGAGGGAATGGGGCAAAAAACCCCACTAGAGTCCAATCACGTTCAAACCCAACAACCAATCTCTGTTTGCAGAGAGAAGGCTTACGGGATCTAATGTAAATGGACACCAATGCTTTAAGATAAAATATTGAGTTCGACCTAGACAGAATGGTAAAACAGTCGACACTCAAACCATATACACATTTCCTACTGTTTATTACATGCAGTTCTATGGAAGACCCGGATGTATTCCCCAGCTGACTACCACTAGCGGCTGGATTCAAGAATTCTGGTGGGTTGAATGTTGTTTAATTCTGAAATCCAAACGTTGAAATGTTCTACCTATGTAGTCATATCCACAACTACACTCAAATTTATACACAACGGAATTAATATGATGTGGAGGCAAAACATCTTTACGAATGAAGGACAAAATCGGCCGAATAAAAAATATTACTATTGCATTGAGGAATCGAAGATCCGAGTTCGAATTCCAGTCGAATCCATTACATTCACCTACGTGCTAATACCCTTGGGAAAGGTATGAATCCTTTTCTCCCTTCCTCCAGCAATGGGTAAATAGCAGAACAGACTTGTTTCTATAGCCGTGGATGTCAACTAGTCTAGGAAAATGACAGCTCTAAGTTCAAAACCTGCGGAGGGACATTTGGGAACCTTGCGGCATGTAGTCCACCGGGTCCCTGTATTCGGCCCTTCAAAAAGTGTGGATGGTTCTGCACAAAACTTTCACTACTATAAACAAATCTCATGTGCTTTGAAAAAGAAAAGAAATCCATAGTTCTCTACCCAGTCTGGTATCTGAAGGATAAGAATCTGCTAAGGTTGATGGTATTCTGGGTCACTTTCAGCTGTTTCGTGTTGATGGGGATAAGTGGGCGATAGTTTTAATTTGGTACGTATTGGTTGACTCTATGAAAATGAGCTTTATGACTTTTGTAATGACGGAAAATATCTGCTAAACTGCAGTTTCTTTTGAAACTACCCGAATCACATCGTTTATAACTACATGCACTGTACTGCTATTCGTTTTACATTCCTTCAGATGCATTTGGATTGCTGTTTTTTTGCATGTGTGAATGCACAGGTCTTTTTAATCATTCATCTCCTTTTCAACCTTTTTTCAATATTATGCAGAGAAATACAGTGTTCGGGTGGAGGTGTAGCACGAAGCAATATGATTCGACATATTCGATTTGGAATGGTTTACTGAAATCACTTCTATGTCTGACCTGTTTGGGCCCCATCTTTTGGAGTTGGATGATCTGGATGGGAAATTTTCGAGAGCAAGGGATCTCTTTCAAGATCATCAGGAAGTCTGATGTGCTTACCGTAAGAAATGCATTTGTGAGGTCGACAAAACTGAATTACAAATCGTTTTGAATTTTGTCTTGATAATTTTCCTCTTTTTACTGTAAGAAGAAAGATTCTACCGTTGGATTTAAATCTCCTGGATCAGGCTTCCGTCAAATTAAGAGGAGGGGATGAATTTTTAAAATCTTCACAGCCCCGGAGCGTGTTCAATGATGGTGATTAGACGCAAGAGTGTTGTATTCGTAAACTAATATTACAATTGTTTGTTCCGTTTTGTATGGTTTATCAACACTTTGTACGTTATTTAAAGCCAGAAAATATTTTTAGATCGTAAGATTTTTTTTTAATTATGGAGATAACAATAGCTTAGTGATATAGTTCTTACTAATTAATCCTATAGTGGGTAGGAAAAGCGGGAGACCCATATCATTCCAAAGGTATTTGCGCATAAGTAAATATAACGAACACAACGACAAATGAAACTCGGCTCTCCGATTAACAATTTCGAGCCATTGTTCTTGACACCACACGCATATCTAAGCTTATAGCCCTTGGTATTCTAAAATGGCTACCCATCTAGATACTGACCAACTTGCTTAACTTCTGTGATTGTAAGAGAACCGGTGACGGATGTTATGGTTTGATCAACAGATCAAACTTATTTCCATTTATGACCGTGGATCTTCGAAATGGCATTTCCTCAGTAGACTTTGAGTAAGGTCGATGCGGAAACTTCTCTATTTTTTCCTTTCTTTTGTTTTTAGTACCTTTCTGCTGTGAACCAATTACCATATCAGTCGTGTTCCTCTTTTAACTTTCAAGGAATCGATTCGTAGTAATATAATATACTAATCCATTTAGTAGTATTTTTCTTGCAATCGATAAAAGAATGGTAAAGTCCGATTTGACCCCTTCGTTTATGCCAAAGGGTTATAATGACCGCATCCTTGAAGCGTAATTTGTTCTGATACCAGCATTTAAAAATGCGTTCTTGTGGAATTTCGGGCAGAGAGGAGCTGTCATGTTTTCCCATCTCTGGAGCGATACTGGTTAATGTTACTTGTTATGATCGCCGCACTTCATTCATTTTGATCACAGATAAGAAAGGCAAACAGAAATTGAGAAACTTATATTAAAATGTGTCGCATTATGAAAGATATTTCGATGTAATCCTAAACAGAAAAAAAAAATTCTTCGATATGATATTCCTATTCCATATCCATCTAAGAGGATATCAAATTCCCGTACACCTAAGGTCGTTTGGCTAAGCTTATAGACATCCCTTGGATTGTAAGGCCAAATCTTTACCACTTGGCTGGGGTTCCATTTGCAGTTTGGAGCTTCTAACCGGTTTTTAATTAAGATTGTTATTCTCCTACAATGGTTGCCAACCAAGGCTATAGTGTCAAATCTGCACTGCTATTAATTCATAGCCGTGTCTGCACGTATCATGGTTAGCCGTTCCTGTCCGATTGTGCCTGTCTACCAGGGTGGCAAGCCATTCAGTATCGTAGACGCCTGTGGTTTATACTGCAGCCATACTGAGCCAACCTCAGTTGCCTTTGCTAGAAGAGAGCGTATTATCTAGCGTGACTAACTGTCTGAACATAGTCAGTACAATGAAACCCTTGGCTAAGATGAATTGTGAATTCATGAGCGCACAACTATCGACGTCTAGCGCCATATACCCAATTTCACTCAAAAAGCTTGGGTCAACACGTGGCATGGTTGTCAGGCGTTTTCCAAAGGTACCACACACTAGAATCGTCTATCATCAAGAAATCATCTTCCTAAATAGACTATGGTGAAACTTGAACCCGGGTATTATGGTTGGGTCTTAAACGGCATTTCCTCCGATGATTCGGCATTAAATACTGGGATATATGACACCAGCAGCAGAGATCACATGATTTGCTGAGGGTGAATGGACTGGATGTGAAGTGAACTCAAGCAACATTTGAAACTGACTCAGTGATCATATTTATGTAAATAGATAAATCAAAAGTACATATAAATCAATCAAAATGACTGTTTTTAAACAACAATTTTCCCATGATTTCTCTCGAACGCTCATATCTTCTTGAAACGTATTTAACGTAAACAAATCACCTCATAAATTATGAAATGGATTAAGTCCAACAAGTACTTTAATATATTTGTATTTTTTATATATTTGTTTAAAAACAGTAATTTGACTTTGCTAATCAGACACTTCATGAAAGTGTAGAGATGTATATTCAACAAGAATATTTCTAAATTGCGAATGTGGACAGGCATGCTATTATAAATATTATATATATATATATATATATGTATAAAGTGAACATTGAAGTCAACACTCAGAGGCGACAGGCTGTTTCACGCTAGGCGCAATCGTCAGGCCTGACGATTGCGTCCAGCATGAAACAACCTGTTGCCTCTGAGTATTGACTTCAGTGTTCACTTTTATATTTATGTTCACATACGCTCTACCTATGATATTGTGCACTTTATCCCATTTTATATAGAACACCTTAAAACTATATTTCTTCATCTGGGGTAGGAATTGGCTTGTTAACTTTAACGCCTCAAAAACAAAACTGCTCTCCATTAATCACCACAGAGATCCTTCCCTGCCCTCCATTAGAATGTCTGACGCTCAACTTCTCGAGAGCACCTCTCTGCGGCTGCTCGGTCTCACATTGTCTGCTGACCTAAGATGGAACAAATACATTGAGTCAATTGCTTCGTCCACCACAAGGAAAGTTGACTCCCTGTGCCGCGCCAAGAAATTTTTCTATCGATACTTCAAAATATACAAATCAACTATTCGCCCTTGCATGGAGTATTGCTGCAATATATGGTCTGGAGCCCCTTCTGTCTGCCTCGGGGTTCTTGATAAGATCCAGAGACGGATATAAAATGCAATTGGCCCTGATCTGGCATCTCGTCTGCAGTCGCTCTCTCACAGACGGGCCGTCACCTCTCTCTGTATTTTTTACAAATACTTTCATGGTAACTGCTTCGATGAGCTGCTTTCTCTGGTTCCCAGACTTCATGAATTCAAGCGCCCTCCGAGGCTGGCATTCCGTTCTCACCCTTTCACTGTTGAAACTGTTAAATGTAACCGTCTCTTCTACTCCAATAGCTTCATGTCTCGCACCTCTCGCCTGTGGAACTCCCTTCCCTTTTCCGCTTTCCCAGATAGCTATAATCTCCAACTATTCAAATGTAATGTCAATCGACATCTCCAGTTACCTTGATCTATTCACTATCCTTCTCTTCATCCATTCTTCTATCACTATATATATATATATATATATATATATATATATATATATATGTGTGTGTGTGTGTGTGTATAATAATAGTCAGAAGCATCATCAAAATATTGTTCTTCCGTTTTTTTTATCAGTGTTATATTTGTGTGCTGCTATTAGTATCAAAGCCTATCTCTCTGCCTAAGATCAAGTGCAAGAACTGTGCGATCTACTTAGGGTCATGATTCAGTTTATATATATATATATATATATATATATATATATATATATATATATATATATATATATCAGACTACTCAAAAGTTCGGTGTTCATAAGTTTCCGAGGTTTTGATTTTTTATTCTGGTTGAATGATTTTGATAAATCGTAGACGTTGGGGACGATGGGTAATTTTCGGATGAGAGACTTTTTGGTAAGATGCTCTTAGCCTTGACTTTAACGAGAGCTGAACAAACTACCAATGACCAGCGGCACAACCAAACACATATTCCCGCTACAGCAAACCTACTTTATTTAAATAAGACGCGAGCGCACACACACAGGCACTTGCTGATAAATTTAAATAAATAAAAAAAATGTTGTATTTATTGGTTTATATATTTAAATATAGAGGAAGTGTTATATATTTAAAAGAAAAATACACATAGATATACAAACGTCAAAACCGAAGATTTACTTTCACACGTGTCTTTTAAAATATACGTAGGAAACATCAGTGATTGGCTTCGGCGTGGTGTAATCGTTAGAATTTACGACCGAGTAGTGGGTTCCAATAGGTGCTCCAAACATTCGATCTTGTGCCACATCTAAGCTACACTTAGTAAATCATGGGCACGTCGACATGTTGCAATTGTTAGCAACTGTGTCTTCTTAGAACACGTACCAGTGTCTAGTGAATTCGATTCGAACGATGTACCTCATCTAAACCACGCTTAGAAAAACACCATAGAAAGTGTTATTAAATAAGAATTCCTCAGTCTGTTTTTTTTACCGAAGTTTAATGCTATCTCTGAGCGTTATTTCCGCAATTCCAGGAAGTTCAAAGTGCCTTTTTGTTGTTCTTCTATTTTGGAACAGTGTCGCATCTGTGTGCTCTGGTTAAAGTCTTTGTCCCTATCTGTCTAAGATCAAAGTGTAATACCTGTACTTTCTGCTTAGGGTCCTAATGCAGCATCTATGTATTCTGTCTAGGCTCTAAGTGTTGCTCCCTGAATCTCCGAAATTAAGTGCAATATATTTGTGCACGACCACTTCCTTGCCTTAGATGTGTGTTGTCAACTTAGAATGTTGCTCACAGAATGTGAGCGCTCAGCTTAGAAATCAAAGTATTGCTTTCTTGATCTCCGTCGAGAAGTGTGTAATGTCTCTTGCCTTGGAAAATGTGTTCTTCTAGTATAGTATCAGTGGGTGTTAGGAGGAACATTTCCCTCCAGGGCTGAGTGTGTCTTCTGCATGAGTATTTACAGCTTAATTCAATTGCGTTGATGTGCATAAGATCCAAGGCGTAGTGGAATTGTCAATTAATTCGACCCGGCCATGTTCAAATCAGGGCATCATTCACTACCTTTTTTTTGGTTTTTTTTTATTATGAGTTTATATATTAAAGCAACCACGCGCTTATATATATATATATATATATATATATATATATATATATATATATATATATATATATATATATATATTGGGACATGTTTCATTTAATAATTTAGACAAGTTTTGTTTAATTATGTTCAATTATTTCAATTGGATCCTTTCATATTATTCACGGCAAGCTTTTTGAGTCATTATTAAAAGAAGAAAGAAAATTACCGTATTGATATATAATCATTTATTTCGAGTACTTTCGACATTAGCACAATGTCATCATCAAGTGAAGTGAAAAAACCCTGAGGTTATGTGCGATACGATTTAGATTGGTGTAAGGGTTCGAAAGATAACTAAACTACGAGGGCCTGAGTATTTTTCATAAACTAATTCAAATTAATAATACAAACCTAATTATTTTAATATATATATATATATATATATATATATATATATATATATTCATCTCAACAAAAAGCATTTTTATATGATTAATGTTAAATACAATATTATTTACATAGATCTGTATATAAATAAACATATTTTGACAAGATATTTGCCAAAGACTGTAAATGAGAAATACATGAAACACATATAAGTGAAGTATTTAATTTTCTTACTAATATATATATATATATATATATATATATATATATGAAATATTGTCTCAAGTTGTGCTATATTTATGGGATAAAGTGCTCAATATCAGAGTTAGAGCGTGTGTAAATATAAAAGTGAACATATAAGTCAACATTTAGAGGCGTCAGTCTATTTCATGCTGGACGCAATCGTCAGGCTTAAGTGTTAACTTCAATTATATACTTTATATATATATATATATATATATATATATATATATATATATATATATATATATATATATATAAACCTAGTTAAATCTAGAGAGCGAGACAACCTACCACGGTTTCACCTTAGCGGATCGTCAGGAAGGCTGCTCTACTTATTGTATTGAGCACTTTATTTAGGTATCGGTTTTTTCTTTGGGCTTTGAACTTGGATGCTAGACGATTATTTTCGGCTAACGTACATGTTCTTGATTTTTTCTTTTTTTATACCTTTTTTTCCCTTTGGTATTGGTTTGATTATTTGCAAATCAAGACACCGAAGGTTCTTCCAGACAGTATAATTTCTTATATTTATAAGATTACTACTACTACCTACTACTACTACTACTACTACTACTACTGTATATATATGTATATATATATATATATATATATATATATATATATATATATATTTTTATTTCCTTTGGATTCCTTTTGACTTATATATTCATTTATTTCTGGGACCCAATCAGAGACCTAAGGTCAGAAATGACATCATAACATTTTCCACTGAAGGGAAAAAGCTACGATGACATATTTTACATAGATAAAGACCTTCGTAAGGTGTAGTCAGGTACCTTTTGATGTCCTCATGTGTCACATTTTGGAGATTTTGTTTTGAAGTTCCTTGTAATTTGATTGTGTTTTTTTTTTTGAAGATCTTCATTATAATTTTTGTGATTATTATCTATTATTGTTATTATTTTATATTCTCTCATAAATGCTTAATTCATATATATATATATATATATATATATATATATATATATATATATATATATATATATATGCATTGTTATGGATATTTTCTGTATTAATCATCTGAGAGAGTCTCTTTGCTTTTCCATCATTGTGAATGATACTAATCTTCAGGAAAGTGACTCGTTGCGCCTTCTTGGACTAACGTTCTCAGCTGACATCAGTTGGAAAAACGATACTGAATCTATTGCCATGTCACCTGCAAAGAAAGTCGGTTCACTGTGTCGTACGAGAGAATTTTTCTCTCCAGAATCTATCTTACATATCTATAAGTCTATCATTTGTCGGTGCTTAGAATATTGTTGCCACATCTGGTCTGGTGCCCCTGCTATTTACCTCGAGCTCTTTGATAAAATTCAAAGAAGAATCAGCAATATTATTGGTCCTGATCTGGCGGATAGGCTTCACTTACTTTCTCACTGCCGTAAGGTTGCCTCACTGTAACTTTTCTATAAATACTTCCATGGTGAATTTATGGATGATCTCTTAGCCATGCTATCTAAACTTCATGAATTTAAGTGCAGTATTATACCATTTCAAGTTCAGTTTGGGATTAATGAAAGTCAATTTGGGACTAAGCAAGTTCATAATGAAACAGCCAAGATGAAAATGGAATAGTCAAATTCAAAACGGGACCTAGCAATTTCAAAATGCGACTAAGCAGAGTCAAAATGAAATAGTCAAATTTACAATCGAATAAGCAAATTTGATTTGGGACTTAGCAAATACAAAATGGATTAGGAAAATTCAGTTTGAGACTGAGCAATTATTTTAGAGTATAAAATGAGTATATTTTTTGGATGCAACTTTCAACACTTAAAATCTTTCACTATACCTATCTTTTTAAACTCTTGATATATGTATTCAGAATTTCCTTACTGCTTTTTCTTAGGACTTTCGAGATTTGCCCTGTTGTCCCCCAAATATTTCATTTTGAATAACTCTCATTTATTCTCTCTTTTTTAACAATATATACAGTCTATCCATCCACTTCTTTCTTCTTCTCATCTCCCTGATTGTCTTAACAATAAAAGTGCCAGGAACTCAAAATTTGACACAAATTTATCCGTTCAAGAATAGCGTCTTGTAAGGAATTTATAGTAAAATCTACGCAACGATGCGCTCCGATTTTTGATTATCTGATTTATAACGCAGCTGATTTGCTGCGTCTCATTCTGAACTTTGCTATTTCATTTTGAATTTGCTACGTCCAATTCTGATCTTGGCTATATCATTTTGAATTTGCTTCGTTCCATTCTGATCTAGAATATTTTATTTTGAATTTGCTGCGTTCCATTATAATCTTCACTATTTCATTTGGAATTTGCTACGTCCCATTCTGAACTTGACTATTTCACTTTTAATTTGATATGTCCCATTATGAACTTGACTATTTTTTATTTTGAATTTACTACGTCGCATTCTGATGTTTGCTATTTCATTTTGAATTTCCTACGTCCCATCCTGATCTTGGCTATTTTAATTTGAATTTTCTACGTCGCATTCTGATCTTGGCTATTTAATTTTGAATTTGCTGCGTCCCATTCTGTACTTGGCTATTTCACTTTGAATTTGATACGTCCCTTTATGAACTTGACTATTTTTTATTTTGAATTTGCTACGTCCCATTCTGATTTTGTCTATTTCATTATGGACTTTAGTCCCAAATGACTTTTATTAGTCCCAAATTGAAATTCAAATGGTATAGACTGGTGTCGAGATGTCATTAATTGGTAGTTGAGCTGTTTAGATGTAGCCGTAAGTCCATTACTAACAGTGTCAACTAAATAAAATATACATAAAATAATTTTGCCATTCACATTTATTAAGGCAATGTGATAAAGTCTCTCAGAGGACGAAACGCGTCTGCTAAATACAGTTTTTCATCTTCTCTCTTTTTATTAATTTTGTCTCTTCTACAGATACACTCCATCTGAGAATATTTGCACATGCACCCATATGTATGCATGCATATATATATATATATATATATATATATATATATATATATATATATATATATATATATATATATATATATATATATATATATTTATATATATTTATATATATTTCATTGAATACGACAGACAAGGTGCTTCTATTTACTTTTTTTATACAATTTCTCATGCGATCTAATAATATTTTTCTTTTCGGATAATAAATTATATAAAATATATCCGAATGTTCTTTTTGTCCAAGCGCTTTCGGCTATAAATTTAGCCATTTTCACGGACTGTTTTTGTATAATTTATCATCTTAAAATATTTATTAAATCGCATGAGAAATTGTATAAAAAAACTAAATAAAAGCACCTTGTCTGTCCTATTCAAAGAAATGTGCAAGAAAGAAGGATTGCTGCCTAAATACACAAATTATATATATATACACACACATATATATATATATATATATATATATATATATATATATATATATATATATATATATAATCGTTTACAGGTCCTGAGTTTAACTAATTTTGCTAATCATCATTTCTGCATTCGAATTCTCGGAGTTTTTTTCTATAAAACTGAAAATAATATTTGCTCTTTCGAAAATAAATTGTTTTTTTAAATCAGTAAAAGTCAATATATTTACAGAACATTTTATAGAACAAAAGAAATAAAATAAAATGAAATATTCAACCTCGTTTTCCGGTATAATAATTTGAGTTTATGTTTTTCAATTTTATGTTGACGATCACAGGGCTTATTTCCATCAAACGTTTATGGACATATTTCACCTGTTGAACGTATAAATATGCATTTATACTTTCATTCCGTTTTGATTTGATCTGTTTAATGGTATATCCTCTCCTTATGTGCCATTTAATGCCAAAATTCTATTTTCTAGAAAGTTTTACAGTAATAAAAATCTGATCTATGCTATTGTACTTTCGCAGTTGAATACATGGTAGATGATACTCAGCTTTTGTGCATGTACCCTAGAGGCGATGAGATCTGTGTTTTATGTTGTAGTTTTGTTGAAATTATATGTTGGAATACAGTTTGATTTAAGAAATTATAGGTTATTATATGGATTAATGTCAGGAATGTTCTTTCATGTTGGTTGTTTGCTTGTTTGATTTTGTTTCGAGGCATATCAATACCTCTATGGGTTATTTATTGCCGAAATCTAAATATTTTGAACCCAATTAGATAATTTCAACTACAGATAAATATGTATAGTTGACGATTCCACTATTGTATTGTTGGTAATTTATATATAAATGTGTTGCTGGCAGTATTACTATAAAATGTATTTTTATACTTTTATAGTCTTTTGTTTAGGGATTCACTTTTTTACCCATAACTGAGACCCTAACAGGTGCTACCATCTTGGTATGGTTGGACACCGGAAGAACAGCAGTTAAGAGCTGGCTGCACCCTCCTCAAAAACTTCCAATTTCCCGAATAGAGGCTGCCGGATCTAGATTATCCTCATACCCAGGACTATTCATTGCGTTTTAAGAAAACTAAATGAATAATATCCAGACGACTCCTTCACACCGACACACACACACACATATACAGACACACATACACAGAGACACAGACACTCACAGATATACACACAGACACACACACATACAACCACACTCAGACACACACACAAAGACAGACGCACACAGACACACATATACAGGCGCCAACACAAGCACGCACACACATATACAGATACACACATGCACAGAGACACAGACGCACACAGATACACACATAGAGACACACACAGAGACACACAAAAATGCACGCACACAAACACACACAAAGTGAAATAAACACAGACACACACAGAGACACGCAGAGACTCACACACACACATTTACACACGCAGACACACAAAGAGACACACACACACACACACAAACAGACGCACATACAGACACGCACACACAGCATTACCTTTCTTCTATGACGTTAAGCTTTTGAGTTAGTTGTAGAGATTAACCCTTTTCAATTCACTGATTTTGCCTTGAACATTTTTCGTAGGAAACTGATTATTCCTCATCCGTTTTGATGTATTTAAAGAACGGTTTATTACTTTGCGGAGGAGATGGGTCGCTATGGACAAATGATCCGGTTTGGCTTTTTCGATATAGGATGTCGAACACAGATTTCGGACTTCCCCTATATTTTCTAAGTGAACGAATATGGTAGATTTGGATCTGTTCCATAAGATAATTTCCAAGTACTTTGCTGTGGATTGCTTCCCACTAATGTGCTTTCAGCTTCATCTTCAAAAGCCGATGAATTCCTAACACCCCCCCACTAGTCTGGGTTCATCGTCCAACGAGTTTCCTCCAGAACAAAATGTTGCAAACCAATTTCGTACCTTGCCGGTCAGTTATGATTCCTTGACAATATACACTAATTTCTTGATCTGTCATAATATCACTTGACGGAAACGCTCTTGAAATCACTCTGCTATTCGGCCAAAGGAATTTATTTTTTAATCCACTGTGTACACTGCCATTTCCGTACCAAAACTCAGATATGTTGCTCTACCCCAAATTTATTATTAACGGCCACCTATGATAAGTCGTCATTACAATTGATTCCCCAAAACAGAATCGCTTATGGCACAAGTTAATATTACAATTGAGATTTCTATTGTTTCACATACTTGCATCAAGTAAAGCCATCCGTTACACTTATAACGGAATATCTCATGACTAATAAGGGTCAACTGGCCTGGTCGATAAATACTTACATGGAAACTTGCATGGATGTTTTTTATGGAACAGAATATTAAGGAATATAACACATAGGTTTGAATAAAATAATGGATTAAAAAATATAGAATAAAATGGAATAACAGAATATAACAAATAGTATACAATGCAATACTGGAATCGAACATATAGCTTAGAATAATGGAATAACTCAATATTACATATGGAATAGAATAATGGAATAGAACAAATACAATAGAAAATTATTGATTAAATTGTATATGAATAAAATTCTCAGGAGAAAATGAAAAGATTTTTTAATTCGATTTCCTCGAATAAATCCTCGAATCCCAAACAGAACAATAATTTAGAATTTATTATACATTTACTGGAAAGGAAATACTTTGATGTCTAAATAAAGTTATCATCAAAGATTTCGCCTCTAAACAGACGAAACCTCTTTTTAAGAAATTCATATATAAATATAGGTTCCCATTATAGACTCGTGGGACGTTAATATTTGTTTGAAGAAATGATCAAAAGCCAATTTATTCAAAGAAACTGCATTATATGCAGTTATTAATTCCATCTATCGAAAATCACATAAAATGCTTTATGTTCACATTAATATCTATATAAATAAATAATTGATTAGTGGTTTCATTCCTACATTCGTTATCGTCGTCGTCGTCGTCGCTAGTGGAGCTTGTTGCCGAATATTGAGTTGCACATCGACAGTTCCTTCGGTGTTAAATGAGGACCTATATTGGATCTGAAGAGACGTCCGCAGTCACCGCTTGGTAGGGTAGGAGTGTTCAGGGGGATGGTGAGCCCTGACTTTTCTTCATTCCTTCTATTTACCTTTTAGTGTTATCAAAGGATGTTGTTTTTTTCTTGGATTGCTCTTCTCCAATTGCTTCCGTCTCCCAATTGACTGGATCGATTTCTGCCCTCAGCAAAGGGGTTTTAAGCCGATCCTTGTATCGATGACGTGGTGTTCCCTTGCAAAATCCGAGCTCCGAGAAGAGGATTTGTTTGTATAGACGGATGTCTCGCATTCGTGTAATGTGTCCGGTTCATCGAAGTCAGTGGTGAGGTATAAAGGATTTCTAGGCTCTCCATCTTTGCGAGGAGAAAAACTACGTTGTTTCTTGATCCGGCCATACCACGTGTTCCGCAGGATTTGACAAAATTTCATCTGATGAAATCTTTCAAATTTACGGGCATCTCTTCGGCAAAGTACCCAGGTATCACAGGCGTACAGAGAAGTCGAGATTACGAAATACTGGTTTGACTAACTTCCCGTATGCTGCGTGGGTGACTTTGATTCGGTTATTGACGTCTTTTTCAGCGGATGCATTTGATGATAGCACGCTACCAAAGTAGGGAAATTGATCAACATTCTCCAGGTCCAGTCCAGTATATATATATATATATATATATATATATATATATATATATATATATATATAACGAAAGAAACTCTATATTAATTTTATTTTACTGTCGTTGGTTTTCTGCTAATATACATACATACATACACTCACATACACACACACACACACACAAACACACACACACACATATATATGGCTGGATAGCGTGTTTTTAAACGTTGTATCCACTTATTTTCATGGAACTCTAAAATCTTTCTAATGTTATCTGCTCTGAACTTTTCTATTCTCTCAATTATAGTGAATTTGGCATGGGTTTTAAAATCGTGTTTTTCCAGGCGGAAATGTTGTTCTACAGGTAATAATCTTTCATGGGGAGTCGACTTAATTCGATTGCGATAATTATTAATTCTGTAGTGAAAGGGCCATTCAGATTTTCCTACATATTGTTTCTGGCATAGTGTGCATTCTAGGAGGTAAATTATGTTATGACTTCTACAGTTAGTGTCGTGGTAGATTTTGAAAGTAGATTTAGTGACTGAGCTTGTGAATGAATTCGTGTGTTTAATGTGGTGGCAGCATAAACTTCTTCTGTTGTTACATGGTTGGGAAAATCCTGTTGTTTTGTTGTTAGTTTATGACGGATTACCTTGTCCCCTGAAATGTGGTTACTACCTATGATTTCTTTTGGGTCTTAGGTCTACGATATGCTAGAAGGCCGGGTTCCTTAAACACTTTTTTTTTTAGGTCTGGTTGTAGTATTTCCCATATCTATCTATCTATCTATCTATCTATCTATCTATCTATCTATCTATCTATCTATATATATATATATATATATATATATATATATATGTATATATGCCGATCAAAATTAGGGACCACGCCGACTGGTTTTATAAGTTCATAAAAACGTTAATTTCGCGTATTTCGATAAATAAATTTACCTATTGCGTATATATGCAAACCTTTATATAAAATTCAAACAAATCTTTCTACAAGCATTACAAAGTTATTTGCATAACTTTTGGAAATTTTGTTACAACCTGATACCTTCTCTATATAGCAGAGCAGGAATTTAGAAATATTTCAATTATACTGCTTAGATTAATGTGTAACCGGAATTCATTTTCAGAAAGTGTTAAGATGTCAAGAACTAAACAGATTAATATTGAAAAAAAGTGTCCAAGTGGGAATTCTTTGTATAGAAGATTATTCCGTACATTTTATTGTTAGATATCAAAAAATGGGGTGCATTTTTGCCTGCATCGACATGCAGAAATGGACACAAATGTTGAAAGAAAGACAAAAACACCTGGGAGGCCCAGAGAATAACATTTATTGCGTAGGAGAGACACTGGGTGGGTGCCTAGCATAAGGAACAGAAGACAAACTGCTCCCCAACTAACAGGGAATATAATTTTACTCGCCAGAATCCACTAACTGTTATCATTTTTAAGAGAAGACTTCTTTCTAAAGAAGGCTAAAATGGGCCCAACAGAAAATAGATTGAACATTAGAAGATTGGATAAAGGTACTATGTACTGATCAGTCCAAATTTGTGGTTTTTGGAAGTAAACAAAGAGTGTTTGTCAGACGAAATCCTTCCGACTAAATGAGTTAAAATTATTAAGCATGGTGTTAGTGCTGTAATGGTTTGCAGTCGAGATTGCTGGAGACTTTGTTCAAATTAAAGATATTATTAAAGAGTATCATTCAATACTACAGAGGCATGCAATTCTTTCTGGTGGCCGCATTATTGGTCAAAGTTTTGTTTTACAACAGGATAATGATACAGAACACAGCTCAAAACTGTGTACAAATTATCCAATATCAAAGGAAGATAAAGGAATTTTGAAAATCATGAATTGGCCCCTCAGTGGCCATATCTTTCACCAACTGAACTAGTCTGGGACGAAATTTATAGTAAAAATCGAAGTGAACTGCCTAAGAATAAGCAAGACCTGTGAAATACACTGCTTGGGAATCAATTGCACCAAACATACTTTTATAAGTCACTAGAAAGGATGCCAAGAATTTGCTTTGAATTCTTCGATGAAAAGAAAATCTAAATTTGATCTAATTGAAATTAGAATTATTTTATATTCATTTTGGTTTAAATTATTGCATAATTGAATGCAAACAGAATATATATATATATATTTCTGTAGTTGACTGCAAGCCAGCAGAATTTTTTTTCTGATGATGATGGCCATGTTGGCCGAAACTAGTGGAGGAATCTAAATGAAATAATAATAAAAACGAAAGAATATTACTATACAACCCAGTGTGTCTTTTAAATATTTTTATATTTTTCCTGTTCAATATATATATATATATATATGTGTGTGTGTGTGTGTGTGTGTGTGTGTGTGTGTGTGTGTTTTGTGTGTATATATATATATATATATATATATATATATATATATATATATATATATATATATATATATATATCCACACAGGTTATAATATAGGAAGTAGTTGAAAAATTGAAACGGAAGTTTTAAAAATATTTATTTAGAGTGTCTTTACAGGTTTCATATTTCTAATGTTTGCACAATTCTATATCTTGAATCTAACGGGATTTGGAAAATTCATTCCGTTTTTTGTGTTTTGTTTTTTTGTCAAAAATTTGTCTCATTGTTATCTGTTAAAAACACCATCTGATTAGCTTATTATGATTATTTTCAATATATATATATATATATATATATATATATATATATATATATATATATATATTTATATAGTAAATATTATCCTTCAAAATAGTACATTTAGTTGTCAAAAGAGAAAGGTGGTCCTGGAAAATCTGATACTCACTCATCTGATAGAGAGAAAGAGGAACAAGGGTAAACAACGCGTGACATACATAGCGGGCTTAAGCAATTGAATTGCAGAAACAGGGTCTTGAGAATTTACAAGGGATAGGAGGTAGTAGAGAGCCATGACTGAAGAAAACATTTATTGGTCGTGTTTTTATTTTAAATGTTAAATACCTTTGTACTTTCGATTTTTGAACTGTGCTTTGGGCACTTTTTTCATATAACCATTTCCCAGACAACATATACTTTCTTCTTTTGTAAGAAAAGTTTTACTGTACTACACACACACACACACACACACACACACATATATATATATATATATATATATATATATATATATATATATATATGTATATGTATATGTATATGAGTTATTTCTGATGAAAAATTGACGACAATTCTAAATATAAAATATATATATATAAATAAATAAATACTTTCATAAAATAAAAATTATTATTTTTTTTTTAATTTTGAAATATATATATATATATATATATATATATATATATATATATATATATATATATATATATATTTAGGGACAATATGTATGTAAATACCAATAGTGTGGCCTTAAATATAAACATTTATAGATATGGGCATGAGGGATATATTCATTTTGAGGGTGATATGGTAGTTTCTAAAGATAGAAAAGATAGATAGATAGATAGATATAGATAGGAGATAGATATGGACAAACTGATAGACAATTGAGAGAGAGAGGGGGAGAAAGAGAGACATGGACAATAGATATATGATAATGTTGTTAGATATCAACATTCATTGTGGACTCTTCCACTTACTATAAAATTAGTAGGAAATAAGCCTTGTCAACAGACACACATATGTAACACTCTTTGGTGTTTACTATTCAATACACGAGGACCTCTTATTTTGTTATATTAACCATTCACAAGATAAATAAATAGATAATAGAGACTAAGTTTATATGACATAATGAAATCGATATAGATGAGAGACGGAAATAGATATGGACAAAGATAGCTAGATAGAAACAGACTGAAATAGATGATAGATAGATAGATAGATAGATAATAGATAGATAGATAGAATAAGAATAAGATAGAATCGATAGATAGATAGATAGATAGATAGATAGATAGATGGAACAGATTGAAATAGAGATAGATCGATAGGAACAATTGAAAAATAGATAGATAGATAGATAGATAGATAGATAGATAGATAGATGGGAACAAAATAAAAGATAGAATAGATAGATAGATAGATAGATAGATAGATAGATAGATAGATAGATAGATAGATATGAACAATTTGAGGTAGATATTTAGATGTAGTTTTGGGAAGCAAATTCTTATACATCAGATACAGATTTCATTGAAATCTGATATTAAAGATACATGGATTATATAGAATAGTATCTCTTACGCATAAATATAATCTCTCTTTCCTCTTGAAATTATCATTTAATTTTGCCAAATACCCGCTAGGCAGTTAAATAGTGACACTAACAAAGTTCTAAAATGGACCTATTAGATCCCGTGAAAACTCTTGTCTTTCTTCGTGTTTGATTTCGATAATAAATATATTTTTCATTGCCACGCGTTGCGCTGAAGTACGGAGTGGGGATGCAATCGATTGCCGCTAATCAATTCGAAAATTGAAGAGTCGATTTCGAATTTCAGTCGCGTTCGTTATACTGATTTACGCGCCAATACCTTTTGAAAAGATGTGAATCTCCTGCATCAGCTATGGGTTAAAAAGTAAATATTATCGGGAAAATCACTGTTATTCTCAAAAAAGTGTTAATGCAAATAAAAAAAATCTTAGAATCCCAAACATGTTTTAATTTTAAATAACCTATGTAGGACTAAGCCGTGAAAAAAAAATCAATCAGGATAAATCAATCCGCTATTAGCAGCATCTAGAAAAGGTATGTTCAAAGTACCACCCGGGGACAATTACGGCCTGCGGTTTTATTTCATATAACCCCATCCTCTGTCAAAATGTATCACTTACTGCCCACTGTGTTATCAGTCTAAGCATGTAAAGTACACACATAAGAAATACATTTTCATGTTTTACCAAAAGATGGCAGCAGTATTGTGTGACCGCCATCTACCGGTGTGACACTTACCGTGGATTTTTCTAGCCAATTTCTAAAATGACTGCCTTTGAACCAGATCTGGCCTACATATTGTAATCCAGATCTCAATATGACCCTCCACATTAGTGCAGGCAAGTTATTTGTTTTGGTCATCTGAGATGAATAAATTCTAAAATCTTAGTGAATTAAATTATAATTATATTTGGACACTTGCACCTGGATCACTTTATATTTTCTACTTCTTAACAAGATGAATGTTGGTGTTATGTTGCTTTTCATATGTTTTAACTTAAGAGCTGACAGACAACATTAATTAGCAGTAATGTCATGTTTATGAATAACCTGAGATATATTATAGCTTACCGAAAGTTCTTTTATTCTCAGACATATTTAACTTTATCTTATATGGGCTTCAGACATGACAGGCTGATTTTGGTAAGACGTTTAAATTTATTTGTCATCCATGTGAAGAAATGAAAATATGCGATTTACAATACAAAAAAGATCATAAGATAGTTCATTATCGTTTAATTTTAATGGTTCAAAGAATGCCAAGCTGAATGGTTGGCTCTTACGCAAATTCACCTCATCAAATCTGGCCTTCCTTGAAAAAAATTGGAAACCTCTGGTTTAGAATTTCTCCCAAAAGTGTCGAAAAAGATGACAATGACAAACCAGACTGATTTTCCGAATTGTTAAAAATTCCACAAAGTCTGTGAACAATTTCTCAAAGAAAAGAGTATTGAACATTTACGTGATATATGTCCCCCCACCCTTAGATGTCAGTGAGTGTTGGACAATCTCATTGAAAAAGAGACTTAAAGCAACAAAAATGTGGTTCTCCTGAAGAATGCTAAGAATACCATGGGCCGAACATATAAGTAACGACGAGGTTCTAGAAAAAAATGAAAACAATAAGTGTTATAGAGTAATTTCACAGTGGAGGCGTGTATTTCACTAAGTTGGTCCTTAAATAGGTTCGACGTACAAAACGTTAGGGACTTGATATAATTAGTAATGACGCAGAGAAATCTAGTGGTGGTCGCTGATACTCTTAGTGTCCGACATCGACTGACTGACCAACTCACTGAGAGTATTTAGTCATCCCCCCACGAGGGCATCATGTGGCACAAGGCCGGTTTAACGAGGGATCTCCAAGCCCGTAGGCTCGGCCAAAAATATGCCCTTTGAACCCGTATAAACGGGTTCAGGGTCGGTTTACCTTCCCGAAAGAGACTCCACCTTTCGGCGTAGCCTCGTTCGGGTTCCTCCCCGCCCGAAGGCAGAGAGTTCAACCGTTCAGCTGGTCATCCGACTTCAGATTGAACTCAGACCAACTCGCTGAGCGACTCGCGACTGCTACTACTCCTACTTATTATAGGTGGTAGAGTATATTAACAATAGAATAGGTGTGTTCCAGTATAACAATAAGGGAACTTATAGTTAACATCAGGAAGAGACAGATGAGATTACCAGGGTACGTAATGAGGAAGGAGGGTTTCGAAAATCTGATACTCACAGGGACAGATTGAAAGAAAAAGCGACAGAGGATAACATCGCGTAACATATTTGATGAGCTTGAATAAGTGAATGGTAGGTCAGGTTTGAAGAGAAATAGCAAAAGGACAAAATTTATTAAGTGATACAAAGGACAGGAAGATGTGGAGGGCCATGATCACATACGTCGTAAAGGGCACGGAAAATAAAGAGATCGCACAAGGAATAAAAAAAAAAACTCGCCATATAACAAGCTGAATAATCGCTATATAAATAACTTAATACCGACGTATAAAATTTCAGTAACGTACCAAAGACGATGTTGGGAATTTCTGCATCAAATCAGTACTTTGTTGAACAGCGTCATCTCATTTGCTTAGAAGATAGCAAAAAAAAAAACAAAAAAAACAAAAAAAATACAATATTTGTCTGCGATAACCCGCAGAGAATCAGCCTTGCTATTTAGCAATTCGTGATTTGCTCCGAGGAAGATTATTTAGATTGCAATTTAGATTAACCAACTCTGAATTGAAAATGTCAATATTAAGCCAGTATAGAAATCTATCTCTGAAATGTTATAACAAACAATGAAACACGTGATATAAAGATATGGAAAGAGGTGTTGCCAAAGCTAAACAAAGAAACATGGAAATTTAGTTAAAAACAAAGATAGTTTTTATTTTATTTTTTTTTGTTTTTTGTTTAGAGATTTATCAATCGCTATCGATTATTTAATGTCGAAATCTAAATATTTCCTACGTAATTTTGTGGATTCAACTACTGATATTTTTGCAGATAATTTTAGAAACCTGGAAATTTATTTAAAAACAAAGATTTTTTTATATTTTATTTTATTTTTTGTTTTTGTTTAGAGATTTATCAATCGCTATGGATTATTTAATGTCGAAATTTAAATATTTCGTACATAATTTTGTGGCTTCAACTACAGATATTTTTGTTTGATAATTTTATACTTTTTAAGGCAAACGTAGATCTGTTAGATATATAGTTAGTAGATGATAAAATATATTGCTGGTAATTATACTATAGAAATGTATTTGTATACTTTAGTTTTGTATTGGTTGTGTTATGGTCCAGGTTAGGACCAAGAAATAATAATACAAGAGTAGAAATAACTAAGATATATTACACGAAATAATAATACAAGATGTGGAAGGTGTTAGTATGACTGTCAGTCTGGTTTGGAGTGAACTACTATCGGCTCGACTCGATTCGACCCTCTCTCTTCAGAGGCGTAGTATACATAGTGTTAGGAAGATTTCGTTCTGTAGTTATAGGTAAAGATCCATGACAGGTTGTCATTTTGTTATAAAAATATATTATATATAATAAAAAAAATATTACATTATATTAAGTCATTTGTTTATAGATATACTGCTGGTATGTTAACCATAATGTATTTCCACACTTTCTTAGGGAACACAAAACGAAAGTCAAACCACTATTTTCGCATAGCTCCTAACAGGAGCCACCCCTTGAAACATCACCAATTAAGATGTAGTTCCACGCTCCTCAAAATCTCCAATCTCCCTTGCTGCCGGATGCAGTTTATCGTCGTGCCCAGGAGTATAGAAACAAAGAAAAGAGTACTTAACTGGTATATAATAATATCATTCCTCCTCCTTGGCAGTGGATGCTGGACGATTTCTTCATAAAAGAAGTAGCGGTGGCGGAGAGGTGGTTCTACAGAAGGATGCTGAGAATACAAATGATTGAAAATGTGAGCAACGATAAATTTTTAAGGAAAATGCGAACAGAAAATACATTTTTACTTAGTATTAGAAAGAAGCTGTTGAAATTTCTGTGACGCATGAGGAAAGAAGTCTTGGAGAATCAGACACTCACAAGCATATAACCTGCTGAAGGAGTTTGTGTAAAACGAAAGCAGAACAAGAATTAGCAAGTATAAAAGAATACAAATATTACACAGGATAGGGAGTTGTGGAGGACCATGATCGCCAAAGTTCTGTAGGAATGGGGCATGTAAAAAAACGGAGATGAAATTGTATATTTTGGGTTAATATGTATCAGAGAAAACCATTTTTTGTGTAAAAGAATAAGTTTCGTATGACAACTATTTCTGATTATTATAACATCGGTCTACGTACGATTGCAAAATTAAGCAACGTTGAGCCCGGTCAGTACGTAAATGGGTGACCGCGAGGGAATACTAGGAGACAACAGTGGTATGGTTCAATGTTCAGTGATATATATATATATATATATATATATATATATATATATGTGTGTGTGTGTGTGTGTGTGTGTGTGATCGTGAAACACATGCTCACA
Source organism: Acanthosepion pharaonis (assembly GCA_903632075.3). Classification (NCBI taxonomy): domain Eukaryota; kingdom Metazoa; phylum Mollusca; class Cephalopoda; order Sepiida; family Sepiidae; genus Acanthosepion; species Acanthosepion pharaonis. Next base: position 267,989 of record CAHIKZ030002988.1, read on the forward strand.
AACTCATATCCATAAATTGTAGTTTAAAAGCAGTAAAATCGACCTTGCTAACCGAACGATCCTCTGTGGCCCAATCGGTTAAGTCACGTCAGGCTATAGGATATAGGTTCGATTCCTGTCGGAGGACGAATATTTTCTATGAAAATTTCTCGGGCATCTGGCCGGTAAATGTTATTAATACTGTTTATTATAAACAGAGCATTTACTTAATTATCTGTATCTATAAAAAGAATGTATAAACATAAAAATGTCTTAAAATAATTGTCGGACTTTGTCCATTTCATAATGTGTGACGTCATTTGTTTACATTTGGATACGCATTGAGCAGATATAAATGTACGTGAGAGATTCATGGATGATTGTAGTTTTAAAGCAGTAATATTGACCTTGGTAACCGAACGATCCACTGTGGCCAAATCGGTTTAGACACGTCAGGCTATATGACGGTTCCATATAGGATACATGTTCGATTCCTGTCGGAGGACGCATATTCTCTATGAAAATTTCTCGGATATTCAGGCCGGTAAATGTTATTAATACTGTGTATTATAAACAGAGAATTTACTTCAATATTTGTATCTATAAAAAGAATGTATAAACATAAAATGTCTTAAAATAATTGTCGGATTTTGTGCATTTCATATATATATATATATATCCATTTACACTTGCTTATATATATATATATATATATATATATATATATATATATATATATATATATATATATATATATATATATATATATATATATATATATATGCGCACACAAAAGTAAATGCTCTGTTTGTAATAAAAAATTGTAACAGCATTTACCGGCCTGAATATCCTGGAAATTTCATAGAAAATATGTGTCCTCCGACAGGAATCGAACCTCTATCCTATACGAAACCGTCTATATGGCGTCCTATAGCATTTAGCTACAGAGGAAGCGTCTGGGTAGCAAAGTCAATTCTGTTTATTAGAAACAAAGCATTTACTTAAATATTTGTATATATATAAATAATGTATAAACAGAAAATATATTTATACAGGGTGTTTTAAAAAACAGCGGATCCCACTGCTAATCATTACTCTTCAAGTAAATTGAATTGTGTTCTCTGAGCCGCTGGCGTATATAGAAAAACGTTAAAATTCTCTTCCTTTGTGCCATGCGCCTGATATCAAATCATCGGGTTTCGATGCCGGCTTGAAGCAATCGGACGTCAAATCACAATGAGCAGCCGTGATACAGCCAAACAGTCTGTGGATGACTATATATATGCGCGCGCGCGTGTGTGTGTGTGTGTGTTTGTGTAAACATTTCAGGTAGTGTGTATCAATAAAAAGACAATACGAATAAAGACAAAAGGAAGACTTTCGTCCTCTTAATTCATCATACGCACACACACACACACATATTGTCTGTTGATTAGAAAACCTTGATTCAATTGAGTAATTTTCAAATAATTGGCGACGTTAAAATCGAGCTGATTCTGAAATTCAAATGTCTGACGAATAAAGTCGACGATGATAGGAAATGGAAGATGACAAAATGTCAGCCAAAAATTTTAATATACATGGGGATAGCGAAAGCTGATTTTTTTATAATCTTTGCGAGGTATAAATCGTCCCCAAAATTTTGTTTTGAATTAAAAGTGCTAATCTGTTATGTAATATCTAATTTCTTAAACGGCCATCTCCTTTCAAATGAAACCGAAGAGATATTGATGTGCTTCGACAGACGCATGGTAAAAATACCATAGACATGACATATGATCAACGGGGAAGTTTAATGAATTAAATATACACATAATAATTAAAATAAGAAACAAAGTTGACATTTCTGCAACGCATTATATGAAAAGAAATCTTGAAAAATTTAAGTTTGAAAGAAAGTGAGGCTTTGGAAGACGGTAAGTAAGCTACCTGACGAATTTGTGTTAATAGATGGCACAACAGCGACAAAGAGAAATGGTAAAGTGTGAAATATTCCTTAAAGCTACAAAGAAGATCCATGATCCTCTCCGCCCAGAAAGGATAGAGCACATGAAGATGTGTAAATAATTCAAGGTTCCAATGCGCATATAAATAAAGGATTAAGGAATTATTTCAAATCTACATAACTATTGTGGGGCTTGCCACTTGTACACAAAATGGACTCGTCCAAATATACTTACACTACGGAGAGATAGCGTGACAAAAGAGAGGTCGACACAGGGTGTTCACACAAAGTTACGAGAGTCCAGAAAGAGAGATAATTATGGCTTCAATTACAGAGACTTGTAAATATACTTTTCTACTAACCCGCATTCCTGGATTACTAATCTTCATTTCACTTTGTATTCTGCTGTTTAATACACATATTTTTCTATTTCTATTAATGGCGTTGTTATTTATTTCTGCAGGATTCCATCCCCGGAATCCACAACAATAACTGACCAAAAAATTCGTTTTCTAATTTAACCCAAGTCATTTCTTACCCTTTAACTTCGCTCTCTGTACACGTTCTACCCCCTTTTCATATTAGACTCATTAAGCAGCTTAATCGATGTATCTCTTACTTTCAAGATGTCCTGTGATACCTTTAGAATCAATGGGGTCTATTTCCTTATTGTGTCCCAGAAATTTCAGATATATTTTAGAAATATCAACGAGTACCTGTGTAATATTTTTAGTTACATTGTCGTCACGTGAGATATCTTCATCAATGTGCATAAGAATAGAAATAAACTATTCATAAAGAGCACATATTAACCTGTGAGAATGTGTGGTGTTTGTATAACCAATATATCAAAATTTCATGTAAGCTTTTTAATATTGGGTTTAATGAAACCTGGCGTCTGATAAACATCTTTTAAGTCATTTCACCTGAATTATTATTTCTATTATATTATTATAATTGTATATGTGATATTTGCTCATATTTTTCTATTTGTGCTTTTCCATCACCACACATACGCATATGAACATGAAAAAATATATACATATCTAAAATTATCTATATTTGTTCGAACTTATGAGGACATCACATAAACATTGACGATCACGTCGAATACATTTGTATATAAAGAATGGAATTTCATTTGCGTGTATATATGCCTATGTAAAGATTAAACGCATATCGTTTTGTAATGTCTTATACTAAACTTAGATGCACACTCGTTGACACATTCAAATTCTGAGACACGTTCTAAGGATTCCTTTATCTTAGCGACTGTTTTCTATTCAAACACGAATACGCGAATATTATCAACGTAAAGACGTCAAACAATCGTTATTTTACAAAGATTACATTATTTACAAGAGATGTAGTTACACCATAGATTTCCTGTCGTTTACTAACCGGATGCTGCTGTTTAAGGTAAAAACAATTCATTCAATTGACGTATATCTTTCTCACCTCCCTTTCTCTCATGATATATATATATATATATATACATACATACATACATACATACATACATATATATATATATATATATATATATATATATATATATATATATATTTATGCACGCACACACACACACACACACACACACATATATATATATATATATATATATAGGGGGGTAAAGAAATATTTGTACACAGACAACATTTTAATTTATTGTATTTCCAACTAATGAATCAATATACTTTTCATATAATTAACTGTACACGGATGCATAATAACTAAATATGCATAGAAAACAGAAAATATTGATTTAAAATAAATAAATCACATTTATTCATTTTCATGTATAAACATTTTTCGTACAATATAAATTTCAGATTTTAAAACTTTTTTCTTTTTTTAATACTCTAGATTATTCAATTAAAATATTCTAGAATGTTCCAATAATGTTATCAGTACATATTTTGTCTAAAAATACAATCAAAACTTTCCTATAACTGATATTCGTGCAAGCAGGTTATCATCATGCCAAGAGGTAAATAATTGACAAATTCGCATAAAGAACTGATTGTTAAGCTCTTGTAAAAAGGTAAAAGTTGCAAGAAAATCTCAGACAAGCTGAATATTCTATTTACTAACGTTAATTCATGCATTGTAAGATATAAAAATTGAAAACTGTTACAAATCAAAGCAAAGCAAGAAATACAAAATTTAAAATTTGGATATGTACGGATATATATATATATATATATATATATATATATATATATATATATATAAGAAAGCCGAGACTTCAGATATCCATGTTTCGGAATTTCTAAAATCACTTTTATGATTATCATTTGCTCTGTTTTACATTGAACTCTCTCATGACCTATATTCTCTTTGGAATTATCTATACGGATTACCAAATTATATTATCATCTCTCTCTCTCTCTCTCTCTCTCTATATATATATATATATATATATATATATATATATATATATATATATATATATATATATATATATATATATATATATATATATATATATATATATATATATATATATATATATATATATATATATATATATATATAGAGAAGACAGAGAAGAGAGAGAGAGAAAAAGAATATTAAAACATGCATATATATATGTGTGTGTGCGTGTGTGTGTAACTATATATTAGAATGTGCATTCACCATCTAAATTGAGAATAAACATGCAAATAAATTTTATGCATTGTCAAATAAAGAAAAAGAATCCGTATGCTATTCGACCATCGGAGATTTTTTTTTCAGTTACCGGTTTTCACTTACAGCGACCTTACCATAACCTTCGGATCAGCAGCTTTGTTTAATGCAGTGTTACCGTAGCGCCGTCTTCACGTCACATATAACCCACTAATGTAAATACCAAATGTCTGCAGCATTGCCATAACGTTCCGTGTTAAATGTGCCGTTGATGGAAATATATCGTCCTTGCTAGTCTGTGACATTCGCATTAATTCATAAGTCGTGGGAATTTGCAGTTTCTGTCGTTCGCTTCATTTTTGTTCCGAATTAACGTACCATTGGATACTATTGGGATTCTTTTAGTGTTCGTCTCTCATGGATGCTGCAGCTCTACTGCCAAAAATCCGCTACCTCTCTTAGCGAATACGTCACGTGTAGCTCATACGACCAGGGGGGCATCTGAACATGGTTTGGATAGAGCAAATATTCTTCTACTGAATAATTTATTTTGCGTTCTGTCTGGCGTTTGTTTATTTGCTTTGAGGTTAACAGAAGAAAAAAAAAATGATACAGTTCCTCTAAAAGCGGTGGTTCCTTACTTTTTGTAAGAGGCTGTTGTTAATCGAGGACTGTGAAATATAAATGCTGGGATGAACTGATGCAGCGATTTAATAAACTGATCGCAAAGTGTACCAGCAAAAGTCAGTTCCGTGTTCGATCCGGGCACGCTGTTCCCATTCCCCAAAAATTTCATATCCTTAGGCTCGACAAAAATTGAAACTTGGCGCACGATGACAATTTTTTAAACGTCATGGCGCCGTTTCATTCAATACTCTGCGTGTTTGCGTGCGTGTGTGTATGTGAATATGAGCGTGTGTCTTCTGACTGTGTTCCATCTCTTTTGGGTGCGTGTATCTATGTGTACATATATGCATGTTTTGCGACACATGATAGTACTATGCAGTTTCATTGTGCAGTGACAATACATACATACATACATACATACATACATACATACATATATATATATATATATATATATATATATATATATATATATATATATATATAAAGTGAACATTGAAGTCAACACTCAGGCGACAGACTGTTTCATGCTAGACGCAATCGTCAGAGAGTTGACTTCAGTGTTTACTTTTATATTTAAATACAATCTGTCTGTGATATTGAGCACTTTATTCCATATATATATATATATTACTGCAAAAGTTATTTTAGCGGTTACCCGTTGAGTAGCCGAATCACTTTTAGTTTAAACAATATTTATTTTGTCTACCGGCCTGCACACGCAAGAAAACTTATTAAATGATACACATATATAATAGCTGCCCACACGTATTCGTGGATACCCATCTACTAAGGCAGCTATCCAATCCCTATTGCAGTTTCTCGCTCAGGCACATTTGTGTTTGTTCAACACCCTCAGAGCCCACTTGTGGTTTATACTGCAACTATGCTGAGCAGACCTTAGTCACAGTTTCTGAGAGAGAGCGTATTATCTAGCTTGGTCAACAATGTGAACAAGGCCAGCACGCTCAAGCACTCAGCCACGATGACTTGTGATTTGTGCTTGCACAGCTATCGACGGCGCCCAGGATTCCGTCTACCCAATTTCACTCACAAGGCTTGGGACACCCGTGGTATAGTTTTCAGTCACTTTCCTAAGGTGCCACACGCTGGGATCGACCACGCACCAGACCTATAACATCAGAAAGTCTCCTGACAAATCGACCATGGTGAGATACGAACCTGCGAACGTTCCAATGACTCGGCCACGCACCCAATAAACAGGTTATTATGTTTGTGTTTTCTACTTGTATGTTTCGAATGGAGACTGGTAGGTTTGTGTATGTGTTTAAATGGGTTCTAATGGAACTCTGGTCAGTTAGGTGTAACGTAAGGCGTCTGGATAGGCATGCAGTTGTGCGAACAGTGTAATTATTTATGAATCCGGTTGAATCTGGAACACAGTTCCTTAAGGGGCATTTGAACTCATAGATAATGTTCGTTCTTTATAATTTTGACTTACCTGGTGTGTTGTTATTTTTGAGGATAAGGCTAGCTGTCTTAAATTTTTTTTATAATAGATAATTAATTTGATTTTTTTTATTCAGCTCAATTGGGGAAGTATATTTCTTTATAAGACATATTATAAAAAAAATACACTACTCTCATATCGGTAGTAGTGGTTGCGCACTACTGATGGGTCCCAAATATTGGATGAAACGGGTGTCCAGTGCTTTCTGCATTCTGTTGAGCCTTCTTCTAGACTCGATGAATTACTTAATTACTTTTTTATAGTAGGTAATTAATTTGATTTTTCTTATTCGGGTCGATTGGAGTAGTGTATGTTTTTATAATACACTACCTGTGTGTGTGTGTGTGTGTGTGTGTGTGTGTGTGTGTGTGTGTGTGTGTGTGTGCAGATATAGAATATCTTTGTGTTGGTACACATGGAACCGCTCCTCAATTTTTGTGCAGTCACAAGTGGTCATATATATTATATATATATATATATATATATATATATATATATATATATACTGAGTCGTTAGTAAATTCGCTTTCCTACCATGTGACCAGAGTTCGAATGTCACTATGGTGACTTCTTGATATCATCGGCGTGGAGACGTGATCCGAACTACATCACCTTTGCAAAGTGTCTAAGAAAAATTCCACTGGTTAAGCTATTCGAATAAAAATGAAAATGGCGAAAGTCATATCAAGTTTCGACGCATTATTTTTGTCGATGACAGTGTTTGAATAAACGCCTTTCTTTTGCTTATGTAAAAAGTCGATAGATTTAACAAAGGCCCTTAAAACACATTTTTAAGTCTAATGAATGCACCGACCGGTAGACACTCTAAAACAAATAAGTAAAAAATTGTATAAACTCAAAAATGGTGGTCTTCGATACAGCCTTCATTTGCTATTTAAGAACGTGACTGAAAGTTTCCTGTTAATATCTTGCTTTCGTAGTAATTTAAAGTTTGGGGCGAAACTACCTGTATACTCTATGTTGAATTTCTTATTCTCCTATGTTTGTTGACACTCATCCATACAACGTTGTATCTGAAGTTTTTAGTACGTTCTAAATTTACATAATACAATTTTGTGAAGGTTTCAGAGTAGATGGCATCGCTAAATTCATTCTTGTTCATCGTTTCTATTTTGGAAATATTTATCTTTAGTCATAATTCTTACTAGAGGTTGTTTACACACACACACACACACACACACATATATATATATATATATATATATATGAATGTCTATTATGTTTGATCATGAGTCGGGTCAATTGGGGTAGCGTATTTCTTATATATATATATATATATATATATATATATATATATATATAGAACAGAAAATGAATGTCTATTATGTTTGATCATGAGCCGTTCTAAACTCCGTATATTTGCTTTAGTTTCGGGTTAAAATAAAGACAAAATTTTCAACATTTGGATATTTTAAGCTTAGAACAAAAAACAGCTTATTAAAATATATATATTTATATATATATATATAGCAATATATGCATATATATGTTTAAATAAGGGTTTACATATATACGCAATAGGTCAATCTATTTATCGAAATATGCAAGATCGGTAGTTATATCTATCTATCTATCTATATATATATATATATATATATATATATATATATATATGTATGTATGTATGTATTGTGTATTCGGGCATAAATCCCTCATTCATACAGGGTTCACTGAAGATGACTGATTAAGTTATTTATTATATTTTCATTGCATATGTACAAGGTGTTTCTTTTTGGACATGATTTCGATTATGTAAGAAATGTCCAAATTATATATATATATATATATATATATATATATATATTATTATTATTATTATTATTGGTCATTCTTATCCCAACTATGAAAACCTAGTTGTTAAATTTCTGCTTCTCTCGCATTTGTATTTTGATGACGGTAAGCGAAACAATGCGGAAGTCAGAGAGACGTTTTCAATACATGCTTTGAAACAGTGGAAATGTGTTTCTAAGGTTGCAGTATCAAATGTAAAACAAAATGAAAGCTACTGCTGAGATACGCTGATATGAAGGCAGTTGATGGATTGTGTAGGATGGCGGACAAAGAACCAAAGCCAGATAAGTTAATTAATTGTGTAAAGAAAAACAAATAATATGGAGGCGATTATATAAAAGGAGCAGGCAGATATCTAATTCGAAATTAGTTTGTAAAAGGGAGATGGTTAATAAGCCTGTTATGAGACAGAAGAATAATAGATTTGACTCTCATAGACGACTTAGTAGTGTGAACCTATGCTACACTAAAGTAATATCCGTATAGTTTGATGCCTCTGCTATGTATTTAGAGATTACTGATAAAATATAAAAATAATCTGCGATGTTACTCGTTATGAGCTGGCATCTCAGATTCATTCACTTTTTTACTGTCAGGACGTAGTTTACCTATGGCCTTTCTAGAAATACTATCTATGGTAGCTAGACATTCAGAATTTAATTGGCGGCAATGTCTCATTATTTTACAACTGAAATAGCTACATATAACTATTGGCCATGTCCACCATAGTCTATGAATATAGAACACAGCGCAGTACGTAATCTGTTCAATGAAACAACGTTAAAGATTAAAACTCACGAGTCAGACATTCTACAGAATCTGACTATATCGTCAATACCACCAGCAGCTGTTCCATAATTCTTCAGTTTTCGATATAAAAAGCTGGCAGTGATTATTCGGGAAAAAACATGGCCGCCTTTATACACGTCGTATTGAATATTTTGAGCCTTCTGTTTGGTTAACCCTTCTATTGGTGAACTAGAAAATAGGTCAGCTCATTTTGGCTGGCTCTCTAGTATACCAGGGTACCGAAAAATTCCAACAATAACCGTAAGTTGTATGCGAACAATTTCTTTTTTCTAACAAAATAAAAAAGAAAAAAAGCTGCTCTAGAGTTGGTTTCTGAACTTAATTCCTCTCGACAGTTGGCAGTGTCGCCCTCAATTGTGAAAGTCGTCTTAGATCAACAGGACTCAGGGGGTTGCATAACCATCAAGAAAATCCTGTTCCAGATGGTGAATAAACAGGAAAGATTGTTATAGGTAAAAACGCATAAAAACTGGACTTTAAAAAGAGTGGCAAAATATGTTGTGAACAGACGTGTCTATATTTGATCTTTTTAATAGTAAAAGAGAAGCGTAAGTGGGAATAAAGCCAGTGGAAAAAGTAAATGATCAAGGTTTGTTTCCAGCGGTCAAACATGGTGATGGGCCTGTTATGGTGTAAGAGAATTTAGGGGAGAGAAAGCTGGAGAATTGATTCAGGCTCTGGTAATCATGAAAAAAGGACATTCGATTTTGCAAAGATATGTGGTTTATGCATAATTGGGATAAATCATCTTTCAAGAAGAGAGCGATCCAAAACACTCTTCTAAATTATGTCTATTTACCTCAAGTCAAAGACAAGGAACAACATTTGGAAAATTATGATCTGGCCGACCTAATCCCATGACCTATTTACCATTGAATTAGAATCGGATGATTTGGATAGAAGAATTAGAAGAGAATACACATAGCGCGAGCGTGAGCTTTTTCAGAGCTTGAAGAACGCTTCTGAAAGTTTGGCAGTCTACCTAAAAAAAATTGTTGCAAAGAAAATCAAGCATTTGTAAGCAGTATTTAAAGAAAAAAATATATAATGGTGTTTTGCAATAATATGTTATAGTTAAGAGCTTATTTTTGTCAAAATAAAAGCAAATACTCTGTTACTCATAGGTTATCTTTTACTTTAGAAATAAAAATATCTTATCAGTTTAAGTTTTTCTTAAAGAAATGCAGAGTGGCTACCCCTATCTACACACACACACACACACACACACACACACACACACACACACACACATATATATATATATATATATATATCCATTTATGTATATAAATTTTAAGCATTTCACCTCACTAGCACGCAAGGCGTTACAGAGAGTGACAGTACGTGTAAAGAGGGGTGTTTGAGAAAAATATAAAGAGAAGGGCGGCGATCAAGATCAAAGCATCAGAAGATGTCGATTGACATTACATTTGACTATTTGAAGATTATAGCTATCAGGGAAACGAGTAAGAGGAAGAGAGTTTCACTGTCTGGAAGTGCGAGATAAGAAGCTTTTGGAGTAGAAGAGACGGTTACATTTAACCATTTTGACAGTGAAAGGGTGGGACCAAGATGCCAGCCTAGTAGCACGCTTAAATTCATGCAGTTGGAGTACCAGCGAAAGTAGCTCGTCAGAGCACTTGCCATGAAAATACTTGTAGAAAAGACAGAGGGGAGCCATATTACGTTTGTGAGACTGACTGGAGTCGGCATGCCAGGTCAGGATTTATCACATTGCATATCCGTTTTTCGATTTTGTCGGAAACCTCCAGATGAACAGATGTGTGTATGTATGTTGGTGATAAAATATAGTCTTAAGGTATGCTATATTTATGGGTAAAAATTTTCACTATCCAGGATGGAGCGTATTTAATTATAAAAATGGACACCGAATTGTGATAATCTGATTTATACTTAAACGCAATCTATTGGTTTCAGTCATTACTCATCACTTGTTCTTCTGTTACTATTTTGTTTCATTTCGACTTGAGAATTTCATGCAGTATTTTTTATGTTTTTTTCTTGAGAGATGTCTTGTTTTCTTGAATACTGCTTCCCATTCTCATCTCATGCCATTTCTCATCTTTCTCCCTCGCTCCCTTCTGTCGAACTTTTATCCACCTCCGTGGAACAAAGGGCCAGATTCACTTCTCGTAAGATTATTTTGTTGTAGTCTCAGCAGTAAGTAGATGGCATCCATAACCAGTTTTGAATTTGGTGCAGTATTTTCTCTAGAGATCACATTAAACCGTCATTGAAGAGGAAGAAAAAATGAACCCGGAACCGTTTTCCAGAATTTGGAACTGCAAGTCAACTCTCTAATACATCCGGTTTCCTTGACTTGTGAACTTCACTCTAAGATTAATACAGCACGATATCACAAATTATAATGTTTGACACCGATTCATTAATGCTGATCCGGCAACCTTATTGTTTATCATTGCCCGAAGGAAAGGCGATAATGCCACTAAGACGAAAGAAGTTACTGGTAAAGAATGAGAAATAAAAATCTTTGGGGATGATGACAGCTCCCAGAAAATAGAAGATAGCGATGGACGTTACATTTAAATTTTTGAAGATTCTAGATGGAAGCAGGCAATCGGAAGAGAGTTCCACAAGCGAGAAGTACAAGAAAGAAACTATTAGAATAGAATTTAAGTTTACAATAGCTTTCCCGGTGGCAAAAGCTGCTGGTGGCGCCAGGGGTGGCAATACCGCTTTAGCCACTAAAACTGCTACTTCCCCTGGTTGGCGGCTAACGAGGGCTGGATACAGTTTTCATAAGTTATATGTAGAGAATAGCTATTTCAACATTGGAACGACGAAGCCTAGTTTTCAATCTACAGCATAAATTATAGGCTTATAAGAATATTATATTAAATTATAGGTTTCAATTAACAGCACATTAAATAAGTCTCAAAAAGTGAGACGGTGCTCAGTAACTTGTTATAGGTGGTAGATTGGTTGCTTTCATATCTTTAACCAAAGTTCTTACTCAAATATACCACTGTAACATTGAAATAAATTTATATATATATATATATATATATATATATATATATATATATATATATATATATATATATATATGCCATAGAGGAAAGTAATATTTGGAATGATACAAAAATGTGGCAAAAGGTCAAAAGGGGAATGGTAGGAAGGTTGGTCTGTAATCTGTCATCTTAAACTTAGCTAGCCATGATTACCGACCCAAACATATCACGGTTCTCCGTACACCAAAACGGCACTTCTTACTTACCATTTTTACTACAACCACCATAATACATCAAAATCTCTATGAAGTCGGAACTAGTTTCCATAAATACAATTTGTCTGTGGGCATGGGGAATAAAAATGACAACCGATTTTGTCAAATTTAAAAGATGTCATTTTCCACTAAAATAAATAGAAGCAAGTTCATCCGAAGAATTACCATGAAAATATTTATAGAAAAGAAATAGGTGCAGAGAAGTTACATTACGACGGTGGGAATGTGATTGAAGCCGAGATGCCATGTCATGACCAATAACATTGCGGATTCTTCTTTTGATTTTATCAAGAATATCTAAATATATAGCATGCCATATGTTGCAGCAATATTTTTTTAAAAATATCATTTTTTATATGTAATTCATGTCTCTCATAAGCAAAGATTAAAAGTTTTACATTTTCTGAATATCACTCGAGTTTATTTCCTGTGATTAAAGAAAGTATATCTTCTTTTTTTTTTTTAAATATTTCTGTATTTTTATTGCAAATTTATCTGTCGACACATTTTTCTCTTGTGAGAAAATAAAAATGTTACCCAGTCGGCTGATATCAAGATAATCTCTATATCTACTTCTGCTTAGCTTGTCGAAATATTAATTTCCGGAAAAAATATTATAAATGTTCCGTTTGTGACTTAAACGAGTAATTTAAGTTCAGATTCACTATACAATGGATTCTCTTCTTCAATTCATTTTGTTTCGATGCTTTGAGAATATCAGATCATTGCGAAAGTTCCTGGCCGATTCTTATTGTTAATATAAAATGACTACAACTTGACACTGGCGTCTGTTCTAGTGGCGATTTCTTCTCTATTCTAGATTAAAAAACCTTGTATCGTTCAGTTGTGAAACAGACTTTGTAAGATATTTAAGTTTTGCTTACAAATGAATGTCTTAAGGACTGAGGATGAAAATACATACTTTCGCCAGATTCTCTATGAATTTCAAAAAGGAATAAACGTCGGACCTGCAAGAAAAAAAAATCATAATGTTAATATTTGATTGTGTTCCAGATCTTCGGACAGTCAAAAGTGGTTTGGCGGATTTTGTCAGGCTTAATTTAACCTAAAGGGTCGACCACGCAACGGGCGACCTTACGATGACGAAGACGTTCGGCCTGTCATCAGGTAGAATAAACCGGAGACTTCGATGGAAGAGATTGCTAAGAGTTTGAAAATCTATATCTTAAGTGTCTTTCGCCATTTGAAGAGAGTTGGGTTCAAGACAAATCGAAAATTTAGGAAAAGGTGTCATTTTCGACCACGCCAACACAACGCAGCATGTTGCAAAACCGGCTTTGCAGAAGTTTAAAGAATGGAAATGGGGCCCCACATCCATCCCCGCCCCGCACCTTACTCTCCTGACTTGGTGGCTTGGTTGTTTTGTTTTAAGGCATATCAACCTCAGTGGGTCATTTAATGCCATCAAAATTTTTGAAATAGATTCATAGCGATAGTTTTGTAAAAAAAAGGCGTATATATATATATATATACATATATATTTGAACCATTTTTCAGTTACTCATATTCTTGATTACAATCCCATGTATTGCTGGTAATGCATATTTTTTTCAAAAACGTATTGCTGGTAATACTCCTTTCAAAAATATATTGCTGGTAATAGTATTTTTCTTCAAAAATTTATTTCTGGTAATAATATTTTACTAAGTATTTCTGGTATTAAAATCTATTTTTACACTTTTATAATGTTTTTTACCTCAGTTTCTGGGTTAACTATTTGCCCATAGCTGGGACCCTAACAGGTGCTACCACCCTGGGTCAGGGTAGACCTGGGAACACCAGCAATTAAGAGGTGGTTCCATGCTCATCAAAACCTCCTTGGCCTTGCTGTTGGACGTAGTTTATCGTCTTAACATGGACGCGGATTTAGTTTATCGTCATACCCAGGACGACCCATTGGTGTTGGGGAGGGGGTCTTACCCCGCTGCAGTGGTGTAGTCGGCGTAATCTACAGCCGTAGCCGACAGGGCGATCTCCTGATTTGGTTCCTTTGGATTTTTATTTGTTCCAGACTCTACAGAACTGTTCAAATGGCTAACAATTTGACTTAGATTCATTCTAAAAAAACTGTTTATTTGACTTATATTTATTATAAAACAACCTCACAACCTAGCCCCCCCAAAAAAACACAAGAAAAAACTTAGTTTCTACGGAATTGGCATCACCAATAGAACGACGAGAGAAAATTGTTAAAACCAATGGAAAATAAGTAATGACGAAAAAAGTTGTTCTATGTAAAATTTTGTTTTTAATTTTTGAATTTTCGGGTACGTACTTTTGCAATGATAATATATAGGTGAATTCATAAACACAGTAGCGTTGGCTTGTATGAATCACAGGCTTTATCAGGTTCGCTCCACAATTTCATAATGTTGTAATCATTTCACCCCAAGCAAAGCAATAATCCACTAAAGCGCAAGAGGTTACTGAGTGTGAAATAATATGAGAAAAAGAAAGAAACATTATTAAAAGGAGAGAATAAAAGAACAGGAATTAAGAAGACAAAAGATCAACAATTGACATACCATTTAAATTAAATAAGAACAGAGTTGACTATAAAAGCCGGTAGAGAATTCCACAAGCAAGAAGTATAAGAGAAGAAAATGTTGGCATAGAACTTACGGTTACATCTAGTCATTTTAACTGTCAGATGAGGAGACCTACCTGCCAATCTAGTAATATGCTTAAATTTTTAAAGTCTAGGTAGCAAAGAGGAAAGAATCAGATGAATTACCTCGAAAACATTTGTAGAAAAGGCAGTATGGAGCTACATTACGTCGGTGGGAAAGAGACTGAAGCCGAGATGCCAGGTTAGAGGCGAAAAAATTACAGATTATTTTGGGATTTTATCAAGGATCTCTAAATACACAACAGAAGCACAAGACCAGATATGGCGGCAATATCCAATGCATGGAGGAATGGTAGACCCTTAAATGCGTGAGATAGATTCTGGCGAGAAAAATTGTCTAGCCCGATGCAGTTTATTAAATGTAGTATGATTGACTATTTCTGGCATGATTTATTATAGTGTACTACTTCTTTTGAAGTTATCCCTTCAGGACGAAAATAATAACGGTTCTCCACTACTTCCTAGCCTCTGTAGCTTTTAGTTATGTTTATCTTTTTTTCTTCTCCTACTCTGTCATCCGTTTATTCTATTTTATCAGATGCGTTATTCACAGCTTTCTGTCTCTCGTTCTTACTTTCGGTATGTACAGTGAGTGTCAGATTTTTCAAGCGTCTCATTCTCATAATTTGTCCTTAAACATTTCAACTGTCTCTTTTTGATTTTATGTATAATTGTCGTTTTTGTTTCCATTTTCCTTAAAACTTATTCGTTGCTTACATACTCCGTCTATGCTATTCACATCATCTTTGTATAGAACAACATATCTTCTGTCTCAAGCCTTCTCTTCATCTATGAGGAAACTGCACAACATCCATTACCGCAGAGGAGAATTGACATTACATAGAATTTCATCACACTTTGCTTTCTTTCTAGCGAAAATTTCCTATTTCCTAATACTTTGTTTAGCTTTTAGAAGGCATCTTTTCTGCTACGATACGCCTTCGGATTTTGGTGTCATATTTTCGCCATTGATAAAAATCTCCAGTTATTTAAACTTCTGAGCTTCTTATATTGGGCATCAATTCGGGGCTTGCATCTTGAACTTTTTCCCCTGCTGACAGTCTCCGATTGTCTTCTTACAATGGAAAGTTAGTTCTTTCTTCTCGCTCTCCTTTACTTGGGCTCTTGTTCTTGCTGACAATCATCCATTTTGTCTCCTTACAACGGAACGTGAGTCCTTTCTTCGCACCTTTCTTTTAAAACTTGTCTATGATATCTTGTAGTTTTCCTTCTGTGTCTTATAATCACTGTGTCAGTTGCCAATCTCATTTTGTTAAGATTGTGCCGAAAAATAACAAATCTTGCTAGGTTCTCTAGCTACTTAGCTCCCCGTTCTTTTTTATGTGCCCTGTCCCTTCAGGACGTAGGCGATCATGGCTCTCCACATCTACCTGTTATTTGTAGCTCTTAATAAGTTTTGTTTGTTTTTTTTTATTTCTTCCAAAACCTTGTTCTGCCATCCATTTGTTCAAGCCCATCAAGTATGTTTCACACTGCTTTCATCTGTTCCGCTTTACCTCACTCTGTCCCAAGATCATCTTCCTCATTTCCTAAATAAATTTCAAGTGCCTCTTCCTGATGTTAGGTAGAATTTTCATTTGTTTCCATTTTCTCCAAAAACCTCATCCTTGCTCAGATGTTTGGTCCATGGCATCTTCAGCATTTTCTGCAGAACTACATTTTTGATACGTCTCTTCTTCGTCTTTGATGTGATTGTCTAGCATTCGCTGCCAAATAAAGGTAACAGTTCAATAATCTTTTCCTTGTTTCTGAGGAATTTTCCTGTCTCTTAGTACTCTGCTTAACATTTGGAATGCATCTTAATACTATCGAAATACGTCTTTAGATCTTAGTGTCGCACTTTCCGCCCTCTGTTAGCACACTTCTGATTCATTTAAATTTGTGTACCGGTTTGATTTTAGCATCCCCGATTTTCATTTTGCATTTTGGGTTCATCATATTCCTAATAACCATGCCATCTCTATTCTTATAATTGATACTTAGTCCTTTCTTCTTGCTTTCCTTCAGTACCTTCTATAGGACTTTTTCTAGGTTCCTTTCTGTGTCTGCTGTCAGCACAGTGTCATTTGCATATCTTATATTGCTTAGATTGTAGCCACCAATAATGAAGCCTGGTAGAATTTCTAAGGTAAATTGAAACAAAAAAATTCCACTAATTGATTTTATACTTGAATTCTTCTCTCTGCTGCGTCTCTTCGGAATAACTTCCTTTCATTTGAAGTTCTCAGCAATCTTTGTTTTTATATTCCCCTTGCTCTCACCAGTTGCAACATCCACATAGATGACCAGCTGCGACTCCCTATCCCTTTTGCCTTCGATATACTTGTGAGTGTCAAATTTTCCAATCCCCTCTTCCTTACAACGTGTCCAAAACTACCAACTTCTGAAGATAAGCGTCCTTTTGATCTCCATTATACTTAAAAACTTCCTCGTTATTCACATGTTCTCCCAATGTTATTCCAAGCATCCTCCTGTAGATCCAAATTCATGTTGTTTTCAATCACTTCTTCATCTGTAAGGAGATAGAAAAATTGATATTTTGTGGCCTCTACATCTGCTAGAGTCCGAAGTTGACGGAAGTGTCAAACGACAAAACGGGTCTCTGAGTTGGTAGCTCCAGGCATCCACTATTTTCTTCAAATAAATGAAATCATAATCAACCAATCGGGCGAGTTCCAGCTCGGGACCAAAATTTCATTTTCTGATTCACTCCGACCATATCTAAAAAGCAAACAATCTTTGGACGTACAGACACCCAGACTGGATACACACGACGGACAAAAGCACACATTAGACGCTCGAGAGACAGTCGGAGTAAAAGACATTTTGCTGTCACGTTGTTTCTTCGGGATTCTTTGTAAATGCGAACTATATTAACACACTTTTTACGAAAGATACATGTTGAGTTACTAACTTCAGAAGAAAACGCAATGTACATAATTACATTTATAAAGTTCTTTATTCAGTTCGAAAATACTATCTCCTGACGACAACGACACATGGCACGGTGAATAAAGGCGTTGGTTAGATGGGGTGAGGAGACCTAAAGTGTTGTGAGTTCAATATCAACCTACAGCAGTGGTAAACCAAAACTTTGAGAGTTAAGTTAAAGAGAGATAACTGAAACAGTGAAACCCTGACATTCTCATAAATTAATTTATTTAAAATATGTTTTTTTTCGCTACACAGTTCTAACCATGTTTCAAAAATGGAAGCTAAAAGCTCCGAATTTAATTTTGTAATTAAATTAAAGACATTAGTTCCATTTCATCCTCAAGCGAATTTTGGAGTAACTTTTAAAATTACTAGGTTTTAAAGACACAGCAAAAACCCAGTAATATATTTTTCGGTACTCTTTATGTGTCATCTCATGTTTCGTTTACAATATTTCTTGGCTTTCGACCCAGACCATTTCAAAATATTCTTCTGGGATGCAACAAGCATTAAACAGATGTTCCCAACATGTAAATGGTCAGAATTTATATAACTGGAAGCGATCCAATATCTTATTTTGATAACTGAAGCATCCGGAAGAGGGATGACACGTGAAACTAGAACAATCTACATCACTGTATGAAATAAAGGGTTCTGTTTGAAATTCTAATCTCCTGAAGAAGGCCGAAGCTTACAAAGGTCGAAACGTTTTGAAGTTCGAATAATGTAAGTAATAATACCTTATTTCAGAGATATAGAGAGTGACTCGTGAAACCTAAAGAACTTTATCAACCCGCAGCAATTTTTTAAATGTTCACTTAGTTGAAGACACGCGACAGTTATTATACAGTGTCATTCAAAATTCTTGCTACTCTTTTAAATTTTAATTAAATGAGAACGGCTTCGTGGATTTGTACAAAAATTAGTCGTGACCTTGCTATAGACTGCTAGAATTTATCCTATAACGAAAAAAAATCACCTTCTGTTTTCATAGGCTCCGTAGACTTCATCGTGAATGCCCTCTTTTTCGAGAAATATAACCCAGCTCTTTAAGCCCCCCTCTCCAACTCTGGTCGGCATCTCCCCCTCTAACAAGATTGCAGGTATTCTTTATACGTTCCTCTAACTTGGGCCTTGATGTATAGATTTTGCCTTTCAGGAAGCACCACAGAAAAAAGAATTGAGTTTCTGTTGGAGATTGGTAAAATTCCTGCCAGGTTGCGATTTTACACTTCAGTTCCAAACTCAACTGATTACCCATTTTGACACGACGAAGGGTTCAACCACTCCACCAACAAATTCTAAAATAGTGAACTATATTATATAACGAAATTGAATTCTTTGATGGAAAATCTGAAAAATAAAAAAAATAATGTAGAGGGAATTTTGAATGACCCTGTATATCAATTCATCACGTTTTTCTCTTCGTTTCTAAAGAAATTACTTGTTTCTTTGTATTTTACTTAGTTTTCGGAAACTTTGTTGCTATTCTAATGAGCCATTTGATGTCGATGTCACATTCTGCATCCACTGTAATTGCTTGATTTTGGTAGAGACCAATTTCTATTTCCCTGTACAAGGCCCAAGAGCCACTCGAGTTCGAGGGTCACAGATTATCAAGGTGATAATGCCACCGGGAAGACAGACAAAGAAAATGCTTTAAAGTGAACGGGAAAACTAACCCTAAACAGGAAACAAATGATAAACCTCTACGCCGGTTCAAAAATCGAGGGAGACATCTGAATCGGACGATAGAAAAACCTGTCTACTCTTATTCAAGAAAAATGCAAATAAATTGTAAATAGTAGATCATAGTTTTAGGCAGAGGCGCTAGAAGTATAGGGTTGAAGTAGACTTTAGAATA
Source organism: Acanthosepion pharaonis (assembly GCA_903632075.3). NCBI lineage: Eukaryota > Metazoa > Mollusca > Cephalopoda > Sepiida > Sepiidae > Acanthosepion > Acanthosepion pharaonis. Next base: position 288,001 of record CAHIKZ030002988.1, read on the forward strand.
GATACCTCTACTAATTCACGAATAATTCACCTAAGGTTCAAAATGAAGTGTAAAAATTTAAAAAAAATCTTTCTTGAAGCTTTCATTTTAGGCTTAAGTGAAAGCTAAAGGATTGAATTTACTATTTCCAGTAAGCAAAATACTTTGTAGTGTATTTCAAACAGAAATTATATTGATTGGTATCCGATACAATTTTTGGCTAAAAATACCTGATTAGAGTCCGTTATTAGTAATCTGTCATTGCAATGTAATTTTCTTCATCAATATCGTCTTCCAAAAATTAAATATACTTTTCTAAAACTTTATTTAAGGAATATGATCTTATTTAAAGTATAATTATTCTGATTCGAAACAAATATTATTTACTTTAAGTTAAAAGAAACACATTTTAAAAGCAAATGGTAGCAATGATCGCATACTTGTTAAAGCTTGTAAATCACTTAACAAGTGCTTCTGAAGGTGTTGACAGTTTTATTGTTGTTCTACGGAAACTTTATCTGTTAAAACATAATTTAAGAAAATGACGAGTGAACGCTTTTTTATATATATACAATTTTTAATTATTCAGTAATCTTTAAAAAGTTTGAAATATTCTTCGTAATCAAATTTGAGAAGTGTTGACTTTAAATTTACTACAGTCATCGAAATTGTCTTCTGATAATGCCCTGTATAAAGACCCATACTTTCAAAAATTACACATAAAAAATTAAATATTTTAAAAATATTGGCATGTGATGATTTGTATTAAACTTTTTAAATTATCGCTTAGTAAATACAGTCTTCACTTAATAACATAACGAAGTCAAAGCCTTGAATATCTAAATTATTATAATTAAAAAATGAAAACAATTCTTGTAAAAATTCATTATTCATCGAAAAGAAATGTCTTCAGACTATAAGGTCCTCAATAAATATTATTTCTAAAAGCAATTAAAAGCTTATCTAATTAAATAATGCGAAAGATTTATTGCGATTTTATTTTATAATCTGGAGCAGATTTTCGAGAACTGGGTAATTGTTTGGAACAATAATACAGGTTTTACATTCTCCATGGAATCCTTCGTTTAACTTATAAAACAATTTTTGAGGCCAGAATTTACTATCTAGAAATTTCATGAAATTAATAAGTGCTGGATAACAGATGTAATAAAAAGAAATTTCCAAGATTTTCTAAAAATATTAATTTCAAAAATAAATGAATTCATTTGTGAATAAGCTTTGAATTATTTGATTATTGTATTATTGTAAAATTTTCTGAACCAGTGTATTATTTTACCGGATAATAAAGGAACTAAAATTTCCATAATCAACTCTGTTACACAATTGACACAAAAAAAAAAAAAATTTAACCAAAATTCCGAAAGGAGTAAAAAATTAAAAACAATTATTAAAAATACTTTGCTCCTTCCTATTGATAATAACATAAACATTTTGATAATAAAACTTTGTTTTTACTAAGCTTGGGGATTTTTTCAACGTACGATACTGTTTTTTTTTTTTTTTTAGCGAAAAAATGGCGGTATCTACTTTAGAAAAAACCGTCGACCCAATCCTAAGCGGGAAACAAAGAGTAAATCCGTTGAAAAGATCTAATGTAGTGTGAACTGGAGATTTTAATCTAAAAAGATCACATATATAATTCTGGGTAGACCCTAAGGGCATAGGCATTCCTACGCGTAGTCTTCTAGTATTTTATGGTCTACGGTCATATCATGTAGAAATAGTTGTACTGTCACTGAAGTTAAGCAACACCGATCATTGTCAGTACCTAGTTGGGTGGCAGCTTGGAAATATCAGGTCCTGTAAGCTTGTATGTGCGGTTGGTGTGCCTTTGAAAATCCTGTTCTCGTACGATCACTGAAGTTAAGAGACATCGAGCATGGTTAGTACCTAAATGGGTGACTTCTTCAGAATACCTGGTGCTATAAATTTGTATGTGTGGTTGTTATAAAGGGCTTACAGTTAGATCTTGTTTCAAAACTGGTTCTTGTAAGATCCCCGGCGTTAAAAATAATCTAGCTTGATCAGTAACTAAATGAGTGACATTTTGGGAGGATCAAGTGTTGTAAGCTGTTGGTGTAATGGATAACGGCCCGTAATTGAAAACGGATCTCCGGGTTCCAATTACAGTCGGGTGTGTTATATTCATTTGCAGGCAAATACCCTTTGGGAAAGGCAAGTATCCACCCTTCCCACCCGCTTTGAGTTAATTAGTAGAACTTGTAAAAGTCATTATCTTAAAAATTTCTTACTATCTAAAAAATATTTATTAAACAGTAAAAAAAAACAGATTAATCTGATTTTTCTTTATATTTTCAACGCGAGATGTGCAGATAATGGAAGCTTTGAATGAACCTAAACATTTTGAACATTATTGAAGTGAAGGAACGAGTCATATCTTTGGAGGTTTTGTGTCCGCAAGCAGATAAGAAAAATATCTTGGTTCAATCCAAAACGATGGATTCAGCTGACCTCGATCCAGCCAAGTGACTCTGTGGTAAAACACGAAAGAGGACATTGAAAACGGCCTTTTGGACATAGTTAAAGAAATATTAGCATTCTCAATATAATTGTGGATGAAAACGAATAGCTGATAAAAAAATCATTTTGCAAGTGCTTCTTTTAGGGAATCGATTAAAATCTATGGATAAGATATCGATTTGGTGCTGTTTACAGATTAAAAAAAAAGTCAGTTTCAGAATTAGAAGCACTTCACCAACGCGTATCTATTTTTAATACGTTTATTCCGTACTTCTATTTATGAAGCGAATAACAAAAATGGCTGAATGTATTGAGCACTTCGATCGAAAGAAAAGATATTGTTACACGAACACAAACAGTTTAAAATATAGACTTTAGATCGTTAAGATTACTGGTGGTGATAAAAATAGCTTCCATTTTGCCCAAATCGGATAAATTTGAATGCCGAATATATTTAAAGTTATTCAGTATGAAATATGTATGAGAATTTTATTGTTATCTCTCAGAAGATACCATAATGTCTAACAATTAATACAGCATTGTCTATGAGCTCTTCTTTTGAACTTGAGCGACTTGGAATAGAGCCATAGTCTTCGCAGCGATCAAGAAAATGTGAGTTGGCATAAAAGTTGTTAGACTGGAAAACAATCCAGTTATGGCTGCTTGTATCAGGTCAGTATTAATACTTTGGGAAACGACTTGATTACACCTAAATGGCAGCTTGTCCTCTCATCAACTATTCTTACTCTAATAATTATATTGGCATTGCACGATGAATTATAATTTCTAAAGAATTAATGGTTTTATTTATAATTCGACAGTATCTCTTATTACTATAAATGTTATATTTGGTGGAGATACGTGATTGAACGCTTTTCAAAATTAAGTCCCACTTTCCTTATCATTTCACCCCAAGTAAGGCAATAAAGACATAAGGGTTTACTGAATGTTAGAGAATATGAGAAAATATACTATTAAGCAGAGAAGACAATAGAAGAACAACGATTAAAAAGACAGAGGATTTACATTTCTTTTTTGAAGATCAAACTTGACTGGAAAGCAAGAATCGTAGAGAGTTCCAGAATCGAGAAAAAGTAAGTTTTAGCAGAGAACTTACAGTTACATCTAGCCATTTAGACTGTAAAATGATGAGACCTTTTTTTTTCAATCTAGTGCCGTGCTAAAAATGTAGGGGGACCTACCGTTAAATCCGGCGTTCTTTAAAACTGCTCGGCCACGAAAGACACTCAGCGGGAGCTACCGTATTTCAGAAATGCATTTGTATTGTTTTGATCTTTTAAAGCCCATATCTACTAAATTTGATTTTAAAACAAAATAATTTCCCAAGAATTCGTGGATTTTATCCATAATCCGACATTATTTCTAGTTACTCTGAACAAGATAGCAGTAGATAAAATAGAATTTAGTAGATAAAAATGTTTTGAGTAGACATTCAAGAGATCGAATTCAGGTCCAGTTGATTACATTCACTTCCGCTAGAAAATCAACAACAAAGAACTGTGGTAAATAACAGTAACCAAGAGCAACTGAGGACTTTCAACAGCAACAACAAAAGAAATGGTTAGCAGGTTTCATTGGAAGAGAAAAATAATGACGTAATCAAGATGTTGACGTTCCATTCTAGGTCGAACTAAAAGGTATGGAAGGAAGCTCCCAACAGAACTGAAAATATAAATGACACTGAAATTGAGAAACCTATTTTGGGGGAAAATTATTCTAATACAAAGATTTTAGTATTTCAACCAACAATAAAGATTAATGCTCGGTCAGTGAATAGCGAAAATGTGCTATTATCATGAATGTCTAACTTCGCCGACTTACTTTCTTTGCTCTTCGTAAGTTTATCCGAAATTGTCACGATCTCCACTAATGTCAACACGTGCACAGCATTTTTATTATATATTTATATGCCAGCCAAAATAAGATATTGGATCGCTTCCAGTTGGATAAGTTCTGATCATTTACATGATGGAAACATCAGTTTAATGCTTGTTGCATCTCAGAAGAATATTTTGAAGTGTTCTGGGTTGAAAGCCAAGAAATATTGTAAACGAAACATGAGATGACATATCAGGCATACCGAAAATATATTACTTGCGCGGCCAATTAGTTATACATACATACATACATACACACACACACACACACACACACATATATATATATATATATATATATATATATATATATATATATATAAAAATGAACATTGAAGTCAACACTCAGAGGCGACAGGCTGTTTCCTGCTCGACGGAATCGTCAGGCCGCCTGGCGATTGCGTCCAGCATGAAACAGCCTGAGTGTTGACTTCAATGTTCACTTATATATATATATATATATATATATATATATATATATATATATATATATATATATATACGCTCTATCTCTGATATTGAGAACTTTATCCTATAAATATAGCCCACCTTGAAACTATATTTCATATATATTATATATATATATATATATATATATATATATATATGTGTGTGTGTGTGTGCGTGTGTATATATATATATATATATATATGTGTGTGTGTGTGTGTGTATATATACATATATATATATATATATATATATATATATATATATATATATATATATATAAATGATTATAAATGAGAATGTCAGGGTTTCACTGTGCTACACTTTTTCAAATTGACTCCTAGAGGCCATAGCCCAACCTATCATAACATTTTGGAATCAGACCGACTCCGTGAGCAAACTAAAAGCGTTCCTGTCAGATCCAGACCCCGAACCCTGAAATTTTCGAGTTTCAAGTTTTCATTAATGCGATTTTTTTCTGTGATTTTTGTACGTGATTTTTTGCGAGGGAATTTTTTATACGATAGCAATTTTTATAATTTGGAAATAAGTTTAGGAATAATCGAAATTAACTGCGAAATCCAGCGAAAGTCACCCATGAAATAAATATAATAGTTTGTACAGAAAGTAAGGACCTACGTACATCAAATTATCCTTAAATTAAGTAGCGACCGAAGAATTATCCTTGAAATTTTAAAAGGTAAGCTTAAATATTAATGCAATATAAATGCAGCGTTGAATTTTGAGTTCTTTTTAGTTTATCATTGCCTGTTGCATCTACTACTCCCTACCTATTGCGATGAAGGTCTAATAAAGAACTCTCTGCAAGAGCTAACTTAAATGCCGCACGATAAGTAATATTGCTAACTGTAGGTTGCCTTAACACCAAATCTTCAGATCCGGGCATTCACTTTCGGGACAATAAAGAAAAAATTTAAAAGCTCTAAATGCGTACTCTGGACATCATTTACAAGCGGTAGAATCTCCCCATTTTTGTTTTCATTATCATAACGTTTCGAGCCTTGTGCACTCCAGCTTTCTTCAGGTCCAGATAACCTAGAGACAATTTTGAACTGAACCCGGGGTTTAGTAGTGGTCGTTACGCAGTCCATATCTAGGCACACCTCGTCTTGTTTTTAGTTAGTATAGCTCAGTTTTGCGCCCTTACCCTGTTCCCACTTAATCTAAATCTATACTGTCTCTCTCAGGGAGAAAACTAACAGTTAATATGTCAGCATATTCACGAATAAATATATTGATCCTCTCGTGGGACAATAATGAGCCTCTGAATATCAATATTTTATGGGTCATTTAAAGTTGAAATTTATCTTTCTTCGGAGCTTTGAAGTGATCAAAATATGATGTTATTCTGCTTTCGCAACTGGATACATGGTAGATGAAACTTAGCTTTTGTGCATAGACATGGTTGGGGGGACATAATTACTAGAGGTGTTGATATTTGTGTTTTATGTCTTAGTTTTGTTGTAGTTATTTTGGAATACAGTCTGGTTTAAGAAATTATCAGATATTTTATGGATTATGTCATAAAATGTTCTTTTATATTGTTTGGTTGATTTTGTTTAAGGCATATCAACACCTTTATGGGTTATTTAACGCCGAAATCTAAAATATTTTGAATAAACTTATATGGTTCATCTAAATATTTTTGAGGGCGAGTGTATGCTCATTTTGCTTTAAAAAAATATTATTGGTCATTTTACTATAAATATGCATTGTTTATTTTATATAAAAATGTATTACTGGTAATTTTAATATAAAAATATATTTTATATATTCCTTGTGCTTTGTTTCTGGGTTCAATATTTGCCCATTGCTGGGACCCTAACAGGTGCTACCACTCCGGGTCGGGATGTATCTAGAAACAATAGCAATTAAGAGATGGTTTCATGTTCATGCGCCTCAAAACCCCAACTCACTCGATCATAGGCCTTGATGTCGGATGTAGTTTATCGTCATACCCAGGAATCATACTCTAGATTTCTCCATCAATGAAAGCCCTTTCGTAATCGCCAAACTTAGCTTTTGCGGCAATACTTAAATGAAGGTATAGTTATTATTAACCAGAAATTTGTTTTATTTATTTATTCATTTTTTTTTTTTTTTTTTTTTGCTAAAACGTGTTTGGTTCACTGATTTGTTTTTTACGGTCTATCAACCCATTTCAGCTTATTTAAAATTTAGAAAATATTTTTATATAGCAAAAATTGGTGCTTTTGTATTTATACATGTTTGTGGTGACATATTTGATAGAGGGGGGTATGTATGTTTTATGTTTTAGCTTTGTTAAAGTTATTTTGAAATACTGTTTGATTTAAGAATTTATCAGATATTTTATGGATTATGTCATAAAAGAGTTCTTTAATGTTGGTTGATAGGTTTTATGGTATTATGTTATTATAATGTTTATTAATAATAATCATTTATGGATACAAGTTTTATTAATTAACCCATAGCTAGGGGGATAAGAGGTGGATTCCTAATTCTCCCAAGTGTATTTGCGTCTAAATGAATATGACGAACTCTACTGGAATTGAAGCTTTGATGATTGTGCGAGAACATTTATTTTGACGTGATATGGCCGCAAATCTTCAAGAACTTGTATCCAAATACAAAATATACATTTATTGGAGCGTTCAAAATCTTTTTGACCCGATCATTTCAACTTAATCAATGTGACAATGTCCACAAAGCCTGAAGGTTGTACTGGGAGGGAAAATAATTTAGTGAGGAGGAAGAACGGGTATCAAGATTTCAGAAGATGGCGACTGAATTACCATTTTAATTATAAAGACCATAGGTACCATCGCTGGTAATTTTTTAATTGGTTCTAAAAGGAGTTGTTTTGTATTTTAAATAATAAAAAAGAATTATTACACATGGTTAAAAAATGTGAGACATTATTTTTTATTACAAGATTTATTATGAGAAAATGAAAAAGAGCATTTTATGATTAAATTTTGCTCTCGTCAAAATATCCTCATTTAGCTTTGATAACTGCACAAATTTTGGCATTCGTTTCAAAAGTTCCTCAAAGTGTAACTGTGATAATTGAGTCTATTCTTTTTCAATGACTCTAAAATCTCTTTTACATTTTATGGATGGAATGGTTTAACTCTTCTGTCAAGTTCACCCCATGGTAGTTCTTGGGGTGGCTTCAAACATTTTGAACTGTAATATACATGAAGCGTATAAATTATAACATAGCTATTGCAGTAACTGGCCGCGTAACCATTCGATGTAGATATTAAGAACTATTCCAAATTGTATGCATTAACTATTGAACATGTCCTCTTGATTGGAAAAAGTTTCTTAAGGAGATGATAATAGTTTAGTAGTACAATTTTAATAATTTACTCATAGTTTGGGGAAGAAGAGGTGTATTATTACTACAGAAGAAAACTATATATATATATATACTAAGAGGGAGGACTGATTGGGCCGACTTTGTGATGGGGGAGTATGATGTTGATGGACCTGAAAATCCCTGATGAACCAAGTCAAATAAAATCACTGACGTCCAACTCGGGCGCCTATTTAAGAGCGTATTTTTGAATATATATATATATATATATATATATATATATATATATATATATATATATATGAAGTACGAGGCAAAAATGGACGCACCCATAGAAATAATGATGATATGAAACTTATTAGATTTGTATTTCCATTTACTAACATGCCTAAGCATTGTTTTGACTTCAAGAAATACCAAGTCGCCGCTTTTCATGATCTTGGACTGTCGAATAGATCGATAGCTGATAAGATTAATCGAAGTGAGTGATGTGTCCGCAAGTTAATCAAAAAGAGAAGACAAAAAGGAACATATAATAGACGTTGTGGATCTGGCCGTCCGCTAAAAAACTACCGGCAGGGAAGATAGAAACTTGGTTCGTCAATGCAAAAAAGATCGATTCGCAACAGCACAAGATGTTTCCAAAGCGGCTAGTTTGGCGGTTTCTTCAAGAACAGTCAAATGTAAGCTTAAAGCAAAAGACATTGTTTCCAAATACAGAAAAAAAAGAATCCTTTCGTATCTGGAAAAAATCGACGGTTGGCTTGGTACAAAGCTCATTTACACTTGACTAAATCTGATCGGGAAGATGTTATGTAGAGTGATGAGAACCCTTTTACTCTTACATATGAAGGACGAATTACATGTTTGGTGTAGGCCTGGTGAAACGAAATCTCCAGTGACTACCAAGGGCACCGTTAAAGACCATAAAAAAAATCAAAGTTTGAGGTGCATTCTCATCAGCAGGAATTGGTAACTTGTACAAAATCAAGGGAATCATGGACCAGCATTTATGCTACAACATTCTTGTTAATCAAATATGGCTTTCTGCTAAATGAAAAAAAAAAATCTTCACGTCCCAACATTATAAAGATCCTAAAAATTAACGTTATCTGGAGAGGAAGCGTACTTGGATAAATTTATAAATTTGGTTATAACTTGGATAAATTTATAAATTATAAAGATCCTAAGAATTAACGTTATCTGGAGAGGAAGCGTGACTTGGATAAATTTATAAATTATAAAGATCCTAAGAATTAACGTTATCTCTGGAAGGTACTTGGATAAATTTATAAATTATAAAGATCCTAAATTAACGTTATCTGGAGAGGAAGCGTGACTTGGATAAATTTATAAATTATAAAGATCCTAAGAATTAACGTTATCTGGAGAGGAAGTACTTGGATAAATTTATAAATTATAAAGATCCTAAAATTAACGTTATCTGAGAAATTTACTTGGATAAATTTATAAATTATAAAGATCCTAAAATTAACGTTATCTGGAGAGGAAGCGTGACTTGGATAAATTTATAAATTATAAAGATCCTAAAATTAACGTTATCTAACGTACTTGGATAAATTTATAAATTATAAAGATCCTAAAATTAACGTTATCTGGAGAGGAAGCGTACTTGGATAAATTTATAAATTATAAAGATCCTAAAATTAACGTTATCTGGAGAGGAAGCGTACTTGGATAAATTTATAAATTATAAAGATCCTAGAATTAACGTTATCTGGAGAGGAAGCGTGACTTGGATAAATTTATAAATTATAAAGATCCTAAAATTAACGTTATCTGGAGATAAATTTATAAATTATAAAGATCCTAAGAATTAACGTTATCTGGAGAGGAAGCGTGACTTGGATAAATTTATAAATTATAAAGATCCTAAGAATTAACGTTATCTGGAGAGGAAGCGTACTTGGATAAATTTATAAATTATAAAGATCCTAAGAATTAACGTTATCTGGAGAGGAAGCGTACTTGGATAAATTTATAAATTATAAAGATCCTAAGAATTAACGTTATCTGGAGAGGAAGCGTACTTGGATAAATTTATAAATTATAAAAGATCTAAGAATTAACGTTATCTGGAGAGGAAGCGTGACTTGGATAAATTTATAAATTATAAAGATCCTAAGAATTAACGTTAACGTTATCTGGAGAGCGTACTTGGATAAATTTATAAATTATAAAGAAAATTAACGTTATCTGACTTGGATAAATTTATAAATTATAAAGATCCTAAAATTAACGTTATCTGGAGAGGAAGCGTACTTGGATAAATTTATAAATTATAAAGATCCTAAAATTAACGTTATCTGGAGAGGAAGCGTACTTGGATAAATTTATAAATTATAAAGATCTAAGAATTAACGTTAAGAATGGATAACGTTATCTAAAAAGGTCCTAAATTAACGTTATCTGGAGATAAGATCCTAAATTAACGAAACTTGGATAAATTTATAAATTATAAAGATCCTAAGAATTAACGTTATCTGGAGAGGAAGCGTGACTTGGATAAATTTATAAATTATAAAAGATCCTAAAATTAACGTTATCTGGAGAGGAAGCGTGACTTGGATAAATTTATAAATTATAAAAAGGAATCTTGGATAAATTTATAAATTATAAAGATCCTAAGAATTAACGTTATCTGGAGAGGAAGCGTACTTGGATAAATTTATAAATTATAAAGATCCTAAGAATTAACGTTATCTGGAGAGGAAGCGTACTTGGATAAATTTATAAATTATAAAGATCCTAAGAATTAACGTTATCTGGAGAGGAAGCGTGACTTGGATAAATTTATAAATTATAAAGATCCTAAGAATTAACGTTATCTGGAGAGGAAGCGTGACTTGGATAAATTTATATAAATTATAAAGATCCTTGGATAAATTTAAATTAACGTTATCTGAATTAACGTTATCTGGAGAGGAAGCGTACTTGGATAAATTTATAAATTATAAAGATCCTAAGAATTAACGTTATCTGGAGAGGAAGCGTACTTGGATAAATTTATAAATTATAAAATTTATAAATCCTAAAGATCCTAGAATTAACGTTATCTGGAGAGGAAGCGTACTTGGATAAATTTATAAATTATAAAGATCCTAGCGTACTTGGATAAATTTATAAATTAATTAACGTGACTTGGATAAATTTATAAATTTAAAGATCCTGGAGAGGAAGCGTGACTTGGATAAATTTATAAATTATAAAAGATCCTAAAATTAACGTTATCTGGAGAGGAAGCGTACTTGGATAAATTTTAAATTATAAATTATTAACGTTAAGAGGAAGCGTACTTGGATAAATTTATAAATTATAAAGATCCTAAGAATTAACGTTATCTGGAGAGGAAGCGTACTTGGATAAATTTATTTATAAATTATAAAAGATCCTAAATTTAAATTAAAACGTTATCTGGAGAGGAAGCGTACTTGGATAAATAAATTTAAAATAAATTATAAAGATCCTAAAGATCCTAAGAATTAACGTTATCTGGAGAGGAAGCGTACTTGGATAAATTTATAAATTATAAAAAAATCGTTATCTGGAGAGGAAGCGTGACTTGGATAAATTTATAAATTAACTAAGAATTAACGTTATCTGGAGAGGAAGCGTGACTTGGATAAATTTATAAATTATAAAGATCCTAAATTAACGTTATCTGGAGAGGAAGCGTGACTTGGATAAATTTATAAATTATAAAGATCCTAAAATTAACGTTATCTGGAGAGGAAGCGTACTTGGATAAATTTATAAATTATAAAGATCCTAAAATTAACGTTATCTGGAGAAGCGTACTTGGATAAATTTATAAATTATAAAGATCCTAAAATTAACGTACTTGGATAAATTTATAAATTATAAAGATCCTAAAATTAACGTTATCTGGAGAGGAAGCGTACTTGGATAAATTTATAAATTATAAAAGATCCTAAAAATTAACGTTATCTGGAGAGGAAGCGTGACTTGGATAAATTTATAAATTATAAAGATCCTAAGAATTAACGTTATCTGGAGAGGAAGCGTGATTTTGGATAAATTTATAAATTATAAAGATCCTAAAATTAACGTTATCTGGAGAGGAAGCGTACTTGGATAAATTTATAAATTATAAAGATCCTAAAATTAACGTTATCTGGAGGGAAGCGTACTTGGATAAATTTATAAATTATAAAGATCCCTAAATTAACGTTATCTAAAAAATTAACGTTATCTAGCGTACTTGGATAAATTTATAAATTATAAAGATCCTAAATTAACGTTATCTGGAGAGGAAGCGTGACTTGGATAAATTTATAAATTATAAAGATCCTAAGAATTAACGTTATCTGGAAGCGTGACTTGGATAAATTTATAAATTATAAAGATCTAAGAATTAACGTTATTAACGTTATCTGGATCCTAGGAAGCGTATCTGGGAGGAAACTTGGATTTATAAATTATAAAAGATCCTAAAATTAACGTTATCTGGAGAGGAAGCGTGACTTGGATAAATTTATAAATTATAAATCCTAAATTAAACGTTATCTGGTGAGGAAGCGTACTTGGATAAATTTATAAATTATAAGATCCTAAATTAACGTTATCTAAATTTGGATAAATTTTAAATTATAAAAGATCCTAAAATTAACGTTATCTGGAGGAAGCGTACTTGGGATAAATTTGGATAAATTAAATTATAAAGATCCTAAAATTAACGTTATCTGGAGAGGAAGCGTGACTTGGATAAATTTATAAATTATAAAACGTTATCTAAAAATTAAAGATCCTAAATTAACGTTATCTGGAGAGGAAGCGTGACTTGGATAAATTTATAAATTATAAAGATCCTAAGAATTAACGTTATCTGGAGAGGAAGCGTGACTTGGATAAATTTCAACACTTCCAGTTCCCTAGTCAAAGTCCTGACCTTAACCCATTTGAAACCTTTTGGACGATAATGGACAAGCGTGCCTTTAACAGGAATGTTAACACAGAGGATGAGCTTTTTCGCGAATTAAAGAAATACTGGTAAAATCTAGCGAGAAGGTTGACTTACGAGAGGATTTAGTCTATAACATGTCGCAAAGAATTAAGGCCGTTATTAAAGCAAAAGGTTAACCAAGAAAATACTAAATAATTTTGTAACTTGTATAATGTACGTATATACACCTGTCTTAATAACCTGTATTGATAAACGAATTCTGCTACTCACTTTTCTTGCTAACAAGGTAAACATCGACTTTCTATGTACTATACATACACACAAACACACACATATATATATATATATATATATATATATATATATATATATATATATATATATAGCTGGCTACACGTATTCGAGGATGGCCGTCTTCTAGCGCGATTAGCCAAACCCGTTGCAGAGGCTTGCTTAGGCGCAATTGTGGTTTATACTGCAACTATGCTGAGCAGACCTTACTTACAGTTTCTGTGAAAAGGCGTGTTATATAGCGTGATCAAAACTTTGAACAAGGCCGGAACACTCAACCTCTCGGCCATGATGACTTCGTGCTATCGAAGGACCCAAAGGTTACAGCTACCCAATTTCACTCACTCGTGGCATAGTTTTCGGACACTTTCCAAAGGTTCCGCACGCTGGGATCAAGCACTCCAATTTGATATGGTATTCTTTCCTCACAAATCGTTTATGGTGCGATTCGAACCCAAATCTCATGGTCAGAATCCGAAAGTTCTAACCACTCGGCTATATATGTGTTTCGTTTCTTAAGGCTTCATCGAACTAGATTTGTTTACATAAACAATGACGTCTTAACAGACGAAATTCGTTACGTGAATACTTTTTCCACATTGTCATTTACCTTTCCTCCAAATCTATTCTTGACATATGAAAATTATATATATATATATATATATATATATATCGGGTTAGCTCTTTGCTTTGGTACCTAGAATTTTGTTGAATTTAAGTGCAGTACTAGACTGGTGTGGAGATGTCATCAATTCACAATTGAACTGTCTTGATACAGCCGTATGTTCACTTCTCGATTGTGGAACTCTCGTTCACGTTCATGCTTTTCGGAAAAATTTAATCTGCAAAAATTTAAATGCAAAGTCAATCACTATCTACTGCCCTCCTGATTACTCTTTTCTCTTCCAGCTCATTAGTAATGTTTCCGTTCCTAATTCTACCACACCCTGACAATGGACTTTACTGCCTTGTATGGAATGATAGCGAATAATAATATATATATATATATATATATATATATATATATATATATATATATATATATATATTAGTCTAAGGTTTGGCAACCTTGCCTTCCTATATCAATTAATAAATCTCTCTCTATATAGTTTCAAT
>CAHIKZ030002988.1:305000-330000 GCA_903632075.3 Acanthosepion pharaonis
GTTGCAACCCAACAAATAAATAATGTACAAAAAAAAATAATAATGTACAAAAAATGACAAAAGTAATACGGATAAAAATATCAGGGTACAAAAATTAATAACCGTTAAAAATGGTTCGTTTTAACGTATATCATGGTCCAAAAATTAATACTGTTAAAAATGGTTCCTTTAACGTATATCATGGTACAAAAAGAAATACCATTAAAAATGATTCTTTTAACGTATATCGTGGTACAGAAATTAATACTGTTAAAAATTGTTCCTTTAAAGTATATCATGGTACACAAAGAAATACCATTAAAAATGATTCTTTTAACGTATATCGTGGTACAGAAATTAATACTGTTAAAAATTGTTCCTTTAAAGTATATCATGGTACAAAAAGAAATACCATTAAAAATGATTCTTTTAACGTATATCGTGGTACAGAAATTAATACTGTTAAAAATTGTTCCTTTAAAGTATATCATGGTACACAAAGAAATACCATTAAAATGATTCTTTTAACGTATATCATGGTGCAGAAATTAATACTGTTAAAAAAGTTTCCTTTAACGTTTTATTATGTTACAAAAATACCGTTAAAATGGTTCCTTTAAGATATATCATGGTACAAAACATCAAATCCTTTTCATATCTGGTGCCTGGTTGTTTGGGTTAATCAGTTAACCCTGGGATTGAAAAATCAAACTAGTACAACGACTGTTACATATTATTCTTGTGTCTTGTTTCAAAATCCCTCGGAGGTAAAAATGTTATTTATTTATTTATTTTTGACAATGTTCTATGAGTACAAGAAGAAAACTTCACAAAGTGCAATTTATAATGATATGATTACATTATTTGCACTGTTGTTCTTATCTTTATTGCCATATCCACAACGGTTCGAGCTTTGCACGATCCGTACTTCTTCAGGGGATTGGAATTTTGAACTGAACCCTTTATTTAATTCTTCGGAGTAGATTATTCTAGTTCTACGTGCCATGCCTCTTCCGGATGTCTCATTTATCTACCTTTAACTCAATTCTCCAAATTTGTGTTCACTACTGCAGTGGCCAGATATTGAACTCACAACTCTGAGTCACGCTTTTATCTACTGGGCTATGTGTGTTTCGAGAGTTGAGTCAAAGGGAGACAACTGAGATATTCTGGAAGAGGCAGGGCACGTGGAATTAGAACAATCTACCCCGGTAGACGTAATAAAGGTTTCAGTTCGAAATTCCAATCAACTGAAGAAAGCCAGGGCGTAGTTCCAGCCAAGATATTTGAATTGTCTCACTACTTGAATTTCCTGTGCATCGATATCTGTCTTGCGTAGGGTACTTCGACGTGGTTGGCAAGCTAAATTAATTACAGCTGGGTCGTGAGTTCGTTCCTAATTGCCTGCTCCATACTTCCGGCCTTGCTCCACAAGTAAACTATTTTTACTAAATCACTATATCTATCTTTAGTGAAAGCCATTTTCTAATTGTTCTTCATAAGTTTTTTTTTTTATTCTTAGACCATTTCTGTGGTAGACAAAGCAAAGATTTGTAATGTTACGACATCTGATACTGATTATATCTTGGCGTTCTTCAATGCTTTACTATAAATAGCCGTAGACAAAGCTATTTTAAATGAGTACTGATGATGCCCAGTGACCTTTGCGGTCATCACAATCTAGTTTATCCCCGTCTGACGTATCAAATTACTCCTGAGAATATAATTCTTTGATTGTAATACAAATCATGAAGGACAGAGAATCAATCTATTCCCGAAGAATCAGTTGATCTCAAAGACCAAATCTGACCAAGCTACTCTCTCGATTCTGGGACGTAGATTCGTTTTTTTTTTTTGTTTTTTTTATTTCATTATGTAATTTCACTAAATATAGCACGCCGAACTTTGGTGACCACAGATGATCTCAGCTCGGTCGTCAGTCTCATATATACTGTTTCACAAAGAAATATCTTGCGATTTTTTTATTACGATTAGATCAATGATTTATATAATTGGAACGTGTTCATAGCAACAATACATAGCGGAAAACACCAATTATCTATCTATATACATACATACACACACAGACACACACACATATATATATATATATATTAGACAGATAGATATATACATATACATATATATATATATATATATATATATGGAGAGAGAGAGAGAGAGAGAGAGAGAGAGATGAACAGACGTAGATAAATAGATAGACATACATATATATGTATATAAATACAGATAGATAGATATGAACAGAGTGATATATACAAATAATTCAGTCAGTTTATATCTATCTATCTATCTATCTATCTATCTATCTATCTATCTCAATCTGTTCATATCTATCTATCTATCTATCTATCTATCTATCTATATCTATCTATCTATCTATCTATCTATCTATCTATATATCTATATGTCTGTCTGTCTCTCTGTTTATCTATCTATCTCAGTCTGTTCATATCTATCTATCTATCTATCTATCTATCTATCTATCTATCTATCTATGTCAGTCTATTCATATCTATCTATCTATCTATCTATCTATCTATCTATCTATCTATCTGATGCAACAGGCAATTGTCCAAATCGTGCAACACCGTAATTATGACGTCTCTTGAAAGTTTTTAATCATCCTGGAAAACATGCACGTCTGAGGTGTCCTTCTGGGTTGAAAGCCAGCATCAATCATTTCATTCCACCAGGAAATACCAATTTTAAGCGCTTTTATTTCCTTGCTTCTCACCTGCATGATCAGCCACGATAGCCCATAGGAATCACTTCTTCCCGTTGTACCAGAGAGTCTCTTTGTCTCTGCTCGTAACAAATGCAAGCGTGTCCTCAATGAAGCTTGTTTCTTTCTGTCTTTCTTGCCTTCAGCATGTCCTGTGAGTATCCAATTCTCCAAGTTACATAAAAATGTTCGAAAAATTTCAGCTATGTCTTTCCATTATCCTTAAAATTCGTCTTTAACCTCATGTTCAGTCTATGGAATTGTTAGCCTCCTTTTGCAGAACCACATTTCTCAAGTCACTTCTTCTTCTGTGAGGAGATTTTTCCGCTTTTAGTGCCATATAGGAGGAGAGTTATTACATAACTGTTCAGTTTTCTTTTCTTTCGCTTGTTTCCTAATACTTTACTTAGATTTTACAAGACATCATTTACTGTTCCACATTAGCTTCCGATTTCACTTTAATATTTTTGATGGTTGTTAAAACACTTCAATGATATTTAAATTCTTCCACTTGCGTATTTTGGCATCTTCAATTCGCCATCTCTAATCACTGGTTGTTCCCCTTCCTGGCAACCATACGGTTTCTTTTCTTAATGGTGATGTTTAGTTCTTTTCTTCTTTCCTTAATAAATTCTCTTGAAGTTCCTGCAGTTTACTTTATGAGTTTTATATCAGCATTATGTTATGTGTATGTATTGTGTTGTTGGGTTTGTGTTCTCTAATAATAGATCCTGGTAGGACTTTTAATTTTCTCGGGATCGTCTCTCTTGAATAAGATCGCTGAGAATATATATATATTTGTCTTACGCAACATTTTTCTCTATTTTTATGTATTTAATAAATTCATTTTCCACCTGTACTCAGGTTTGTTTTGGTTTGTTGTGTTTTTCGGCATATCGACTTCAATGGGTTATTTAAAGCCGACAAATTTTTGATTGCTGGTAATATGTTTGTTTTGTCAAAAATCTGTTTGTGGCAATATTTTTTCCTTCAGAAATGTATTGCTGATAATAATTCTTTTTCAAAAAAAGTACTGCTGGTAATATTTTTTGTCCTCAAAAAAGTATAGCTGGTAATATTTTTTTTCCTCAAAAATGTATAGCTCATAATATTTTTTTCCAATAATGTGTTCCTGGTTATATTTTTTCAAAAACGTATTGTTGGTAATATTTTTTTTTCAAAAATGTATTGCTGGTAATAGTTTTTTTCTTCAAAAATTTATTGCTGGTATTAAAATTCATTTTTATCCCAGTTTCTGTGTTAACTATTTGCTCATAGCTGGGACCCTAACAGGTGCTACCCTCGAGTCAGAGTAGACCTGAAAACACCAACAATTAAAAGGTGGTTCCTCAAAACCTCCTGATCAGAGGCCTTGCTGCTGGACGTAGTTTATCGTCTTACCCAGGGCGCGGATGTAGTTTATCGCCATACCCAGGACGGCGGGTACTCAGGTGGTTTGCTCTCAGTATAAATTCTGGGTTATTCTAATACCCTTCACAAATAAATCTATCCATGGTTTTAACGATTAACTCCATCTGGCAGCAAGGCCTCATCTGGAGATTGGAGGTTTTGTGGAGTGTGGAGTCACCATTTAACTGCTGTTGTTCCAAGGTCCATCCTGACCTGAGGTGTTAGCAACTGCTAGGGTCCCAGCCATAAAGGAAATAGTGACCCATTTTTGCAAAGAAACAAGTTAAATTAATTTCTGGTTAATAATAACTAAACCGTTATTTAAGAATTGCCGCAAAATTTAAGATATGGCGATTTCATTCAGATAGCAACTTTAATCATGTGTGTTGTTTATGTGATTGCCTTATGGAGACTGCATTCATTTGCAGCTTTTCTTTTTTTTTAGTAGCACTTATAATTATATATACACAAATATATATAGTATATATATATATATATATACATGCATATATATATATATATATATATATATATATATATATATATATTCAATATTCATTTACCGATGATTTTAATTGCTGTCTATTTGTTCTGTTAGTGCCAATCCTCTTTCCTGTCATGTCATTATTCTCTTTTTGACTTATGTATGCTATCCATTTTAGTTGTTGCTGCTGTTGGAAATCCCCAACTGTTGCGGTTATCTCGTACAGTTATTTGTTTGTTATTTTGTCACGCCCGCCCATGAGCTTTGATGAATGATGGTCCATGCTGACGCCTACATGTTTTACGATCTTGAAGCCATTTTTGACCATCGATAAGAGGGAGCGGTCGTATATAGCCGACAGTTTAGATATTTCTGAACAAGTTCGGTCCCATGCCAAGAAATATCGATCCGGATCCTGGGCAATACCTAAATGGATGATCGTTTCCGTATTCCAGGTGCTGTAAACATAGATTTGCAAGTGGTCTAATGGATAATGGCTCGGAATTTTTAATTGGTAAGCCGAGAACTATTTCCATTCCGGTTCGTTATATTGTTTTACGCACAAATATTTTTAGGAAAGGTATAACTTCACTTTCCTCCTAGCTATGGGTTAATTAATATGAGTTGTATGACCAAATCATTTCTATCTCCAATAATCAAATAGAATTGCGTACAAAATAAATTTCTGCATTAAATAACACATATAGGTGTTGATATGCCGCTATACAAAAAAAAACAAACAAAAAACGACAAAAAAAAAAACAACAAAAAAAAAACAGCTGACAATGATAGAAAGTATAAGAAAAAACAAAAATAGATAAATAAATTGAGAACTTCTCTGGCCTTTACCAAATTTATAGAAAATAAAAATTACAGAAAGAACGCTTGCTGCCCAAAATAAAGAAACACAATTAAATACTCCTGTTGGCCTTTTACAAAACTTGTGTAACAGAAAGACTGTTGCTCAGATATGTCCATAGAAAAAAATCAGCCAAAAAAAAAAAAAAAATCATTAACTTTACTTAACCATAGGGCACCCAGTGGACGTGTAATGGTTAGCGAGCTTGTCTCGCTCGAACATTTACGACTGCATAGTGAGTCCGATCCCCACTGATTGCCCTATATTTTCGGCCTTGTGCCACATCTAAGCTACGCTTGAAAAATCCCTTTGAACAGTCGACCAGATTGTTCATCTGTCGAACTCGGATGAGGCTTTGCCGAAGTGCAAAGTTTCGCCGGGGGAGGTAGACAGGCCCTGAACCCGTTCATGTGGGTTCTAAGGGAATATTTTTGGCCAAGCCTACAAGCTCAGAGAACCCACGGTAAACTCGGCCTTGTGCCACATACAGTCCTTGTGGGGGGGACTTTTAAATATTATCTTTACTTTGCCTTGAACCAAACTTGTATAAAGGGAAATTACTACCTAGAATAGACATTGTAAAATAAACAAGAAAATTTCTCTAAAAAGAATATTTGTGTATTTTAAGCAAAACTGCATAAATGAAAAACTTGCTCTCGGAGACTTTCAAGATATATATATATATATATATATATATATATATATATATATATATATATATATATATACTCTTCGGAATGAATGATAACAATCGTAGGAAAACTGTCTTCAGAACAAATGTCTGTGGTCTGTGAATCTTTTGCTGGCATCATTGCCTTTTCTTGCTTTTCTCTATATATGAAAATAGCAAGTCTTAATTATATACAACGCTACCTAATCCTCATTGCTTTCTTGCGAGCAATCTTTGTATCGAGGATAGATGAAGCAGTAAGATTTTGTCTTTGATTATAAACTACAAATGAAAAATCCAGTCTCATGCGTTACCGACTGGGAAAGATGAAAGGCGTAGTTGTCATATAAAAGAAACAAACTTGTGTCCGTCTTGTTCCAGTAAAAGCAGTACATTCGCTGAAAAAAAGTGGTATCCCACTATAGAAAGACAACTACTGGCTCGTAACTTCATGCCGGTGTTAAAAGCAACAAGATATTGGCAGAACCGGAAGACGAAGTTCGTGGACCGTGTGTAAGAGCAAAATTCTCCAAATCAAGTAGCAGCATGATTGTTCATTCCGCAAAATGTTTAATATCTAAAAAAAAACAAAAAAAAACACTAAAATAATTGTTTCTTTTTTCCCGCTTTTCAGATGAGACATTTTGACACCATCATTGAAAACCCTTTGAGTTATTCAGCTAAAAATAGAACAGGTTAAAATATTTTTGTATCTGCCTCACTGACTTCCCAATTGAGCAATGGTGAGAGGAAAAATATCATTCAGACCTTTCGTAATGCTACCGATATTCGTACACTGGCTTCCATCTTCAAAATGCATTCAAGAAATATCAAGAGACTGAATAGGTGCAAAAAAGAGGGAACAACAAAAAGAAAAAGTGGATCAGGAGGTCACAATAGGAAGAGGGATCATCATTTCAATTTAGAGCTAAAGAGATCCATTAGAAAAGATACAAATCAATTCATAAGACGTTTGGCACGTGAGAAAGGATTTTCAGCTATAACAGTCCAAAAAACAATGAAAATAGACTAGAAAATGAAGTCGTACGTTAAACTTGTGAGGCATCATGTTACTTCAGGATAGAAAGTTAGACAGTTAGAGAGGGCGAAAATCATCTTGATTAAATTGTAAAATGATTCTGGAATAATAAAGATATATATATATATATATATATATATATATATATATATATATATATATACACGTTTGAAATTTATTTCAATACTTCATGGATTTCCGATCATTAGCTATGATTAAATAATAATGAACATGTCATTTTCGTTTATGATCGATTTCATCACGATTCTACTGTTAAGCTTTGAGAGTTATTATACATTCTTATTTCTCAAAGTAGAATCCAACAGTCTTATAAAAACCTCGGAGTATTCCAGTAATATATCTTTAATCATTTCTAAGATACAACGGTTCAAAGCTTAATCTAACAACTGGACAATTTTGCTGTTAAAACCGGTATATTTCAGAAAGCGAAGACAGGACGCAGAAAGAATTTACCCTGAAAATTTTGTATGTTGCCTAGAATTTTTTCTAAGTTGAACAGCAAATTTACAATTCTTTGCTTTGGGAAGTAGTTAATGAAGTTGTCTATCAGGCAATATTGAGATTGATCTTGATTGATCTTGATTTCATATCGACTAAGTCTTAGACAGATGGAAACACAGATATTCTAAGACGTTAATCAGTGAGGAGTCAATATGTTCTGTATTAAATTTTGCTGTCCCATGATCTATTTTTTGTGTGCAAAGTGTTTCTTATCGAAGCAAAGAAAAACGGTTTATTTTTATTTAGAAAAAGATTCATTCTACGTCACGAAGAAAAGAAGAAGAAACGAAAAATTCTCTTTCTCCTTCACCATAATAATTTTAATAGCATAAGTTTAGAGAAAATTAGGGAATAGACATCCTGTTATGAGAAAATTAGGAAAACATTTCTCCAAATTACCCTATCATTACTTATATTTTGGTGATAAACTATAATTATATAGGCGATACTTATATCTCTGTTTTGGCAAGAGTTAAGAGATTTAAATCAGATAATGAAAGACAAAACTTGGATTTACAAAATTCTTACAGATATAATTCAATTCTGAGACCAAGTTACATAATTTTTCTTTTTTATTTATAAAATTGATACACGCCTATTCCTGAGTAGACAAATAGATAATAAACTGAAGCTTAAATACGAGCTGATCAGATAATACAATGAAGTAAATATACCTTTTTTTATTTCAGCATCAAGAGTTAATTTTCTTCGAGGTATTAAAGCAAGCGGGAAGGGATGTAGTTGTAAGAAGATAGAATATATATATATATATATATATATATATAAATAGTTATAAGAATGATTTTTTTTGTTTTGTTTTTTGGCAGCTTATCAATACTTTGTGGGTTATTTAAAGTCGAAAACGGTTTGGATCGTAGGCGTTTACTTATAATACCACTCAGTCCCCCATCTAAAAAATGACCTGGCTCAACATTGCCTTACTTTCTCGAGCACGAACCGGATGTTTTAGCGTGATTTAACTGAAAGCTTGTAAGCACGTGGAACAGCTCAAGAATTGTTGTAAGAAACTGAAAGTGTCAATATCAGGCAGGAGCAGAAAATTGAAATATGTGGGAAACTGTGGCACCGAAATCCGAAGTAGGATTTCCAATGTATTAAGGAACGAAAGCATTTCGTAAACAAGAAAAGAAGGCTGAAAAACTGTGTAATATAAATCATCCTATATGACAGTGAATGCTGAACAATTACTTTGGAGATGATGAAGAGAGTTGGGGCAAGACAAAGAAAAGAAGGCTGAAAAACTATGTAATATAAATCATCCTATATGACAGTGAATACCGAACAATTACCTGGGAGATGAAGAGGAGAGTTGGGGAAACACAAACAAAAAAAAGAAGGCTGAAAAACTATGTAATATAAATCATCCTATATGACAGTGAATGTTGAACAATTTCATGATAGATGAAGAGGAGACCTGAAGCAACAGAAATGCGGTTCAACAGAAGAATGTTAAGAATACAATGAAAGAAGCATGTAAGTATTGTGAAATCCAAACGAAAAGGTATATTTATAGTTAGAATCAGAAAAGGATAGCTGGAATTTCTAAAACTCGTAATACGCGTGGAGAGTTTTACATTCACAGGATATATGGTAAACAAGAATTGCAGAGGGAAACAGTAAGTTACCAATCTAACGAGTGTGGGTAAATGGATGTCAGAATTTGGAGCATAAGGGGTAGGTAAAAAATAAACATTGATAAGATCTACATTGGATAGAAAGTTATGTCATAGCAAGGCTTTCTTTCTTCAAGCATATGTATAATTGTTAATAGTTGAAAGATAGGTATGATAGAGACCACAAAGACGAAACTAAAAGAATGGGAATAATTGTGTTAAAAATACAAAGACCTTGCTCGAGGTGATGACACATATGAAGAGTATTGGGCGCATAATAAATAACACATTTAGTGAAGTATCTAAAAATATGACACGTAGTCTTTTTAATATCGGGTGACCATAGGCGTACACATGGATCTAAGACAAAAAATCCCTGCGGCTACTGTCATTGGTGTTGGTATTTTACCAAGTCATTCCTTATATTGCAATGGGGGAGGTTCTACCTTAGGATTAGAATCCCCTGGACCAGGCAAATGTCCGAAAACAGAAGCACGACAGAAAGGCGAAGAGCAGATACTGCACTTTGATCCCATGCCGAAGGCCACGAAAAGACGTACCGCTAGCGTAACGGTGGTGAATAGTGACCATGCGTATACACATGTGCAAACATTGCTCAGTGTCGGCGATAATTGTCACCCTGTCGTCGCAATTTAATCAATCCTCCCTTTCTTAGGGCAATGAGAGAAGTGCTGCCGTACGGTTGGAACCACCGGGACCAGGCATAGCTCAAACCATTTCCGTGGACTGGCCGAAGAGAGAAACATGCTAGAAAAAGTGATGAACACATACTACACCCTAATCCCAAACTCGAAGACTGAGGAACGACGTAATTACTCACCTCACTACGACTTTAAGTTGTGCTAAAAGTTTGTTTTTAAAAGGGGTGGGGTTCTGCCGGCAAGTTTTAATATTGCACCAGTCCCCACGAGCACTGTGATGCTGGGCTTGATATTCCACTTACCCTCTTAGGGCAATGAGGAAGGTACAGCCGCTGGGCAGGAATTCCTGAGACAAGGAATACCTCAATGCTTTTTCCGTGAACTGTCCTAAGACAGAAATATTGCAGAGATATAAGAAGCAGATAATGAATTTTACGATACCAACCCGCAAGCCGAGAAAAATATTACCACAAACCTAATGGGATGTCTACCAACCTTTTATATATAATATTATGATTTAGAGATAAAAATGCAGATCAAATATGGATCGGGCTCCGTCAGGATGACAAAATAAGGAAAAAATAGGAAGCGTATATCAATCTTGCATTTTTCACTTTTATTAAAGTTTCGTCAAAGATTGAGAGAAACAGACAAAAAGACAGAAACTTTGGAATTTTCAATTTTGTTTGAGTCAGTTCTCATTGGTCAGATACGTGTCCCGTTTATTAAAACCGTAGATAATTCTTTATGTATGTAAATTTGTGAAGATTCTTGTATGTCAAAGTGGGCATCGGATCGTAATGCGTGTTCGTAATAGTGTGTGTCTGTCTTTGTGCGGTCAGACCGGTGCAGCGGAGTTTCACATTATTCTAATTTATAGCTGATCTTTTTAGGAATTTATTCTTTGATTTAAATAGTTATAAGATGGATTCTTTAAGAATGGATTCAAAGAAAGATTGCGATGTAATATTTTAATCGGGTGATTATAGTTGGTAATAATTTTATTATTAAGTTTTCAATGTACTTTCTTCTCAAAGAATTATTTTATCTGTTAATTATGGTGGCAAAAGAAGCAGTCACATTTAATTTATATAACATTTTGTAAACATTCTCTGCGGCTGATTGCATTTATAATACTCACCCAATGTGTCCTGACATTTGACTAAGATATGTTTTTCACATATTGTTATAGGCCAGTGTCCAAGCAAAACATCTACACACGCACGCATGCGCACACAGATGAACGGATACAAGTAACTGGATTTCGGATATCTTTTTAAAAATTAGACTTGTTGAATACACCTGTAATTCGCGGCATATCTCCTACAAACATCTGGTATTTTTTATCTTGTGTAAAGGGCATGACTGCATATCTAATGTATTATCCTAATTTTGCATTTGAACTTATGAATCAACATCGAATTGAGATAAAATATGGATGGGTATCAGATAGAATGATAAGGTAAAGAACAGATAGGAAACGTTTATAGGTCTTAGAGGTTTCAATTTTATTGAAGCTTCATAAGAAAATGAAATGTAGCATTTTTATTTGTGTGTCGCTTGATTTTCATTGGTTAAGCAGACCTCACGCTTACAATTTATAAAACATATTTTAAATCATTTTTATATTATTTATTATTAATTCAAATTTTAAAATTCCAATCTGTAAGTAACGTTTCTGTCAATATGAGTTTTCATTTTAACTCATAGAAATAAATAATTCTATTTGCCTTACCAAAGGTTAGTTGAAAAAATTCAGAAAAATATCGATGTGATTACATATAAAGAAAACGTAAAATAAATATGATTGATTCTTCTATTTTTTAACGAAACGGAAATAATGTGAAAAAATTTTAAAGAATGTAACAATTTTTGTAAAATATTTCTATAATTTTAGGTCCAGCATTTTTTTTAGAATTCGTTTAAACATTTGCTATTGCTATAACGATAAAATAGTGAAGGAATTACAACGTTTCCTAGTTGGGGGAGATTTGTTCATCACCAACAAGGCCGCGTACTTATTTTTGAATTCGATACTGGCCAGTGTGTATTGAGCAGCGCCACACCAGATATAGGAGATCTGACTTGTAATGATAGAACATAGCAGCAGGAAATCGGCATTTTCCGGAACAATAAAGGAACCGACTATTTTCCCATTAGATTTAGCGATCGCACGGATATACGAGTTCCGGCATTGTTGACAAAATTAACCTGGCCTTTGATCTTGAAAAGGACCTCCAATTTGTGGTTTACTGGGGCAGGAAATGGCTTGTAAATTTTAATACCTCCAAAACGAAACTGCTCCAATAGCCCAGCAAAGAGAAACCTACCTGCCTCCTATCAGCATGCCCGATGCTCATCGTCACGAGAGCGTCTCTATACGCCTTGTTGGTCTGTCGTTATTCACTGATCTCAGGTGGAATCAATAGCTTCATCTATTGCAAGGAAACTTGGTTCTCTCTGTGACGTGCCAGAAGGTTTTTCTCGTCTGGGTCCATCCTTCACATCTGCAAATCTACCATTCGTTCATGCATGGAGTACTGTCACCATATATGGTCAGATTCCGCCGCTATTCATCTCGAGGTTCTCGACAAAATCCAAAGACGGATATGCAATATGATAGATCCTGATTTGGAATCTCGTCTACAGTTACTTTCTCACAGACATGATGTGGCTTCCCTCTGTTTTTTCTACAAATATATTCATGGTAACTGCTCTGACGTGCTATTTTCACTGGTACCCAATCTGCATGAATTTAAACGTGCTACAACATCTCAGTCCCACCCTTTTACTGTCGAAACAATTAAATGTAACCACCACTTCTACAACAAGAGCTTCTTCTCCGGCACTTCCCGACAGTGGAACTCACTCCCTCTTATTGCTTCCCTGATAACTATAATGTACAAAGATTTAAATACAATGTCAATCGATATCTTCTGATACCTTGATCTGAATCCCCGTCCTTCTCTTTATCCTTTCCTCAAACACACCTCTTTACTTTTACTTTTACTCTCCGTAACCCTTTTAGTGCTAGTGGCACTCCTGCCTAGTTGGGCGAAATGCTTCAAAAAGCTTTAGATTCAGTCGGAGGTTTTTTGAGGTTATGGCCATTTACGATCATTGGGGGCAAATATATAGTCGGCTCCGTGGTGGTCAAACGTTACTAGCATTTTTTAAGAGCTATTGAATGACACATCTCAGTGATTTCAGCATTGAATTGCGAGAGTTTCATCAGAAGAGGGTTCGTTTTTCAGGTACAGTTCATCCCAGATATTTAGAGGTATACCAATTGACCACTGTATAATTCGCATGTATGTTTACTAAGGATCTGAGATCGGAGTAATGTTTACAACTGTTCCCCTTGCAACAAATGTTATGGTAATTATCTCCACTTTCATATGTTCAACATAATTCCTTCATTGTTCTTGAAGTAATTCTTTATATTTGTCAACCATTTTTATTTCCATTTTATTTTTCACCTCCTGCTCTGCTAGAAAAAATTACACATCTTTCTTTTCTTGTCTTGCGATATTTTGTATAGATTACTTGCTTCTTATGAATCTCTAAGATAATTTGGATTATACTACTTGTAAGGAATGTTTCAAATTTGTGTTTGTTTTTCATGCTTGTATCGTCAAACAATAACCGTTTGCACAGTTTCTAACAAATCGCAATCTCCACACAATCATATGTACGTCTATATATTTTGGTAGGCCTACTGGCTTCTTTTCCTTTCCCATATGATTTACCGTATTGTTATGTAGAAACATAGTTATACACAAGGCTGAGTCATCTCTAATTTACTCCTACCATCTTTTTTCTTTGTTTCTTTCAATTTTTTCTTTTTTTTACTATCTTAACATTTACTTAATCACATTTCTCTTCACCTTTTTCTTTTAATATTACATTAATTACCCAATTAGTGGACACTATCATTTTCATATATATATATATATATATATATATATATATATATATATATATATATATCAAGAATAACTTTATGAAAATCTATCTATCTATCTATCTATCTATCTATCTATCTATATCTATCTATCTATATATATATATATATATATATATATATACTATAAAAGGCTCAAACGCTAATATTCCATGGTTATAATTTATTACATTGGAATCGTAATCACGATCCAATTCACCAGACCTACAAATTCAAAAAGCTTCTTACTCTATCCTGGGCATTGAGTTCTACCCGGATTCTATCCTCTTGGGAATTTATATATATATATATATATATATATATATATATATAGACCTCTCTCTCTCTCTATATATATATATATATATATATATATATATATATATATATATATATATATATATATATATATATATATTTTCGGTACATTTTTCTTTTCATACTGTCGGATCTATATCCATATATTTTTGTATATATATATATATATATATATATATATATATATATATATATATATATACCCGTTTTCGTAGGTTTAGCACTTTGGATGAAAGGGAATTATCGGCTGCTGCTAATTAACGCTAAAAGCTCTTCGATTCAAAGAAACATTTCATTCATAAACTGGCTTGTTATAGTAAGAACAGTTTTACAAATAGATGCCAACTTTTTGAAGTCCAAGTAAAATGCAAATTTCAAATACTTTTCTGCATTACGTAAGACGATATTCTGAAAGGGAACTATTTCTGATATGAAAATCAAAACATTCCTCGAATAAAAAGCAGTAATGAAGGACAGTTAATTAATAAAATAAGCTTTTTAATAATTAATATGTCAATTAGTTAAACCTGAACTGTGATTTTGCCTAGAAGTCGATAATTTATAATAAAGACATTGAGCATGTAGATTTGTGTGTCCATTCTCTTCGATTGTTCTTTCTAATTTAATTATTTTTTATTTTAATTATTTTTCATTTTTTTAATAAATTTTCTCTTATATTCTGTTGTATAAATTTATATCAGTATCAAAGTTCAGTTCAATACCGAAGAAAAAAATAAAAAAAATAAAATTCAATATCAAGCACTACAAAAAGAAAAAATATGTATGTTTTTTTAGCCTTTTTTTAATGTCTAAATTTTTTTTTTTTTTTTTGTAGTTCGCCAAATACTTTTTCCGGTTGATTTTACTTAGCTAAGATATCGTTTTTCCTGCCTATATGTCAGGGCTCAAACAAACCATACTGAATGATCTAATACATACCAATTTTGCATTTGGAGTTATGCACTGGATTAAGTACAGAACAAATATGGATCGGAATCCAACAGAACGGTAGGATAAAAAAACAAGTAGTAAACGTTTTTAAATCTAACATGTTTCGCTTTTACAAAACATTCATCAGAGAATGAGAAATGGAGAAAAAGCAATTCTAGTATTTGTATTGCTTGATTTTCATTAGTTAAACAGATTTCACGTCCATTTTATTTGTCAGGCAGCGTTACTGTTTTCTTTAATCTCTTTAGTTCTCCCCCACCTTCATCCACCTTCCCCCGCGACTTTCACGCTGTCATTCTTTCTCTATTTCCTTTTCGCTTCCTTCTTATTCTTTACTGTTTCTTGCTTAGCTTTCATTCTATCCTATTATCCGGTCACGCCGTCGAAGACTAGAAGACAAATCTTTAATTAATCAAACAAATATCTAAATCTCTGTGTCAGAACTTCTTGAGAAAAAACATCTTTTTTTTTTTCAATAGCTGTTAAGCTAAATAACAACATTTTTAAATACTTTCGTTTTATGTCCAAAAACCAGTGATTTTAAAGGAAGGCTTTTAAGCAACAGACAAAGCTCTACTTGTGGGCAGATTTTATGTAATTACTTTTACAAGAGTAAATTCAATATAAAAAAATAAAAAATAAAAATGACGCTAGAATGAATATGAAAAATAATTTTACTCTCTTGACTTCCTTTGGGAATCTGTTATGCAATCGTCTTTTATGTAAGTGTGCAGCAGATGCTTTGTGTGTTCATATCACGCATGTTTAGAAAGATGCGCTAAAAACAACCGTAATCAAAAGAAAGCAACGCCAGATGTTTTCTAAATTAAATTTCTGAATTAAATTCGAGAAAGAAAAAGAAAAAAAAAACTGACATCAAGCGTATACAAAGATTGTAAAGAGAAATTTAAAAACTCAGAGAGGAAAATAAGTTTAAAGAAATATGTTAGCGATAACTTCAACAATAAGAAATATTGAGCCGGTTTCAATACGTGTTAGCGTGTTGCCAAAAAAGTTCCAGTTCAGCCTATTTCCGAAAACTTCGACTTATTGGAAGAAAATGGATGCTTCCTTGAACACCTCACAAATATCCTCTTTAAATCAAGTCCTAGTCTATCCAAATAAGTTTTACTTTCTTCTACATCTTCTTAAGTTCATATCGTACACTCCATTCTGAATATTGCCTTCAAGCACGAAACATAATTCCACTGTTCTTTGTTTCCATATAGAATAGGTTACATTTGTCATTTTTTAGACTTAACTCAAAAGCGAAGGATTTGCAGTTATGTTTGTATGTCCTTGTTTTGGTGTGAAGAACTCGCCCCATCTTTTGTAGAAGTATTTTGATACACCCTGTATATATATATATATATATATATATATATATATATATATATATATATATATATATATATAATTATTTAAAAAAATGATAACATAAATATGTTATAAAATCACTACAAAAAAGCCATTTTGTTTCAACACTCCCAGTATTTTATCAAGTGAGGATGTTGAATGTAAAATAAATGTTTTTAAAGTTTCAAATTAATTAACGATACTTCGCAAGGGGAAAATAATTGGTGCAGTTTTTAGGCTTTTAAAAACCATAATTTGTTACACAATGGTTCCTTGTCTTGAAGAAAGAAGTAAGCTTACCATCTCATTCTTCTGATAAGGTTTTCCGTTTGCTGATTTAAATGGAAGAAATAATCCCTTTTGTTCGTGGTGGGAATGTTCTGAAGTGATACTCCGAAACTGATTCTATCCATAGTATAAGAATAGAATAGACAGTACTCGACAGTAACAGGAGCTAATATCCGAGAATATAATTGGTGTATACAGAATGAATTCCAATAACCAACAATTACTATTCTTAAAAGAGTGCTCAATACAAAGGAGAGCAGATATTTTTTTTTAAAATTTATAACATAAATATATTATAAAATCACTACAAAAATAGCCATTTTGTTTCAACACACCCGGTATCTTATTAAGTGATGATGTTGAATGTAAAATAAATGGTTTTAAAAGTTTCAAATTAATTAACGATCCTTCGCAAGGGGAAAATAATTGGTGCAGTTTTTAGGCTTTTAAAACCATAATTTTCGGGTTCACACAATGGTTCCTTACCAATTATATACTTGAGGGATAACGGTCGCAAAATAGCAGACGCAGGTCGTAAATTTATGATACGATTCTATGACGTCGTACCACGTGAGAGACTGAAATATTCACAACAAGACCATATGTCTAGATGTAATGTAATGTGTTGTGACTAGTTCGAAATGTAATTTTTTTCGTGTGTGGGTGGCTTTTTGTTATAGTGGAACACACCTATTCTATAGTTAATAGACTCGCCTACCTATAATAAGTAGGAGTAGTAAGAGTAACAAGGGAGTCGGTGAGTCAGTCGACTGGCTGATCGGTTGAACTCTCTGCCTTCGGGCGGAGAGGAACCCGAAGGAGGCGACGCCGAAGGGCGGATTCTCTTTCGGTGAGGTAAACCGACCCTGAACCCGTTTATAAGGGTTCAATGGGCATATTATATATAATTTACATGATATATATACATATATATATAATTTACATTATATATATTAAACATTTTACAAATGTAAATGGGCAGACAAATCTGTGGAAGTTAGTACAAAATGCAAACAAAAAACAAAATACACTGAAGTTTTTTTTAAATAATTTAATACACATCTATATGGCCGCCATTACTTGGACGAAACACAAGACGATACTCGATTTTCAGGATCGATGTTTTCCTCAGATATTCTTGTTCGTCCTCTCGTCCCTCTATCCAAACGTGTCCCTGTCAAAATTGTTGTGGCATGTCTGAATTGACGAACGTGACAGCGACTCTCTTTCATACTTCGTTCTGTAGTTTCGCTGAGTCTGCGTATCCAATTTTGTTTCAATAAATCATGACATACACCATTTTTTCTTGAATAGTAGACATTTTTATGAGTTCATTTATCAACAGGATACCTGAAATGCACAAATCCAATGTGATTAAAAACTTTCATAACTACTGAGTAGGTAGAACAAATTTAATTAAGTAATCTAATCAACTGTTTTTGTAATATATTTTTTAAATTATAAAGAGACTTTATGGACGTCCTGTAAAAGTGAACGTTGAAGTCAACAGTCAGAGGCAACAGGCTGTTTCATGCTAGGCGCAATCGTCAGGCCGCTAATGTTGGATTTTTCCTCGACTATTTATATATATATGGGTCAGTGGTGCATTTTGGGTAATCTGTTCTGGCGATTATTTTTGCGGGAATGGCTTGTTCATTTGTTTATTTGTTTGTTTGGGTTAATTTATTTTTTTTTCACTTTCATTTTATATTATTTATACTTTTGGGGCTTTGATGTTTTATTAACGTAGTAAAAAAATGGTGTAGGGTTGTTTGGCCCGCTTATTTAATAGTTAGTCTTGGTCTGGGAAGATAAGTAAGGCTATTTATTCGTTCACTGTTTAGATTACTTATCGTAGTCTAATCTGTTATTTTGACGGGTGGAGGAACAGTTTTTAATTAATTTATTTATTTGGATTTATTATTTTTACTTGTTTTTGCATATTTATGCTTATTTTTATTACTTCTAACCGTTATTTTAGCGGGGTGAAACCAAGCAGTCGCAAAGAGGTGCTCTTTTTATATATATATATATATATATATATATATATATATATATATATATATATATAGACACGCCCTTATATATATATATATATATATATATATATATATATATATATAAGCAAATATATGGATATAGATCCGACAGTATGAAGAAAAATACAGAAAAAAACAAACAAAAATCTTAATATGCAATTATGCTGTATTAATGTTAATATTTGGAAATCATCTTCGAATACGTTTTCACAACATCGCCCACGTGACGACGACGTGATTATATTTAAACGGAACGCTGATCTGATATAAAAATTTCAGTTATCTGTTTGGATTAGTTGTGCTCTTATGTCCATCGTCTTTTGTGTTGAATTTTTATATGTTCTAATGTTGATTATGTTTAAATGAAAATGTCCATGAAGATGGTCTTAAATAGACCGAAACATCCGACGTTGACTTTATATTAACATTAATACAGCATAATTGCATATTAAGATTTTTGTTTGTTTTTTCTGTATGTTTCTTCATATATATATATATATATATATATATATATATATATATATAAAACTAATAAATATATAATGCTAACCTGGCCATTGGCTTCGAAAAGGTCCTCTAATCAGTTGTTGACTGTGGCGGGAAATGGCTGGTTAACTTTAATGCCTCAAAAACAAAACTGTTCTCTATTACCCACCACAGAGACTCCTCCCTGTCTTCCATTTGATAGTCTGATGCTCAGCTCCACGAGAGCACCTCTTTTCGACTACTTGGTCTCACAATGTCCACTGGCCTCAGACAGAACAATTACATTGAATCAATAGCTTCATCTAACGCAAGGAAATTTGTTTCTCTTTGTCGCGCCAGAAAGTTTTTCTCGTCCGAGTCCATCTTTCAAATCTATAAATCAACCATTCGCCCTTGCATGGAATATTGCTGTCATATATGATCTGGAGCCCTCGATGTTCGTCTTAGGGTCCTGGACAAAATTCAGAGAAGGATATGCAATGTGGCTGGCCCAGATCTGCAAACTCATTTAAAGTCGCTCTCTCACAGACGCGCCGTGGCCTCCCTCTGTCTTTTCTAGAAATATTTACACGGTAACTGCTCCGACGAGCTATTTTCGCTAGTTCCCAAACTGCATGAATTTAAACGTGCTACTAAATCGACATCCCAGTCCCACCCTTTCACTCTCAAGTAGGTTAAATCTAGCCGTCTCTTCTACTCCAATAGCTACATGTCTCTTACTTCCCGTCTTTGGAACTTACTTGCTTCCCTGAGAACTGTAATCTCCAACTATTCAAATACAATGTCAATAGATATCTCCAGATGCCTTGATCTATTCACCATCCTTCTCTTTATCCTTTCCTCTTTCACGCCTCTTTACTCTTGCTCCCACTTTCTGTAACCCCTTGCGTGCTAGTGGCACTCCCGCCTTGGTTGGGGTTGAAAAGTTATATATATATATATATATATATATATATATATATATATATATATATATATTTCTCACCATTACCTGCTATTCCAAGTTTCAGGCATACATTGAAAACTGGCCGTTATGAAATTTGAATCTTATTAGTTATACACTCCTGTCAAGATTATGGAGTTGTCCATTTACTTATGAATGAAACACTGATACATACCAATTACAAATACACACACGCACTCTTACAGTAAGGTGTTATAATAAATTGGTGAACATTTTAGTGCACCAATTGATGCACTTTCGTTTCTACACGAGATGCAAGGAGAAATATTATATAACACGTTGTGCATGGCTTTCCTCTGTATGTTTTTTCCTTGATGACTTTTTAAAGCCTGCCTTATTTAGACCATCGTAAACTCCTTATTCATTACACCTTAGATCAAACCCTGTTCCAGTATTAAAGCAACTTTTAAACATCTCCAGTTGATGAGCCTTTCGACACAAAACCCTTGAGTGGGATCTTCTTTCAGAATTGCTTATGTGAGCAAAAAATGTTCAGCACCTAACAGATAATTTATGTTCAAACTCTGAAAAAACATCAAAATTTCTCGAACCCAAAAATAATAAATTAAAGATGCGGGCAAAAAACGTATATACAATCGAAAATGTTCGGTCAGTCTAATTTATTAATTTTATTTTACAGTGTCATCGTAATTCTACTTAAAATAATACTCGGTTCATCTTCGTTCTGTCAATTAATTCTACAGACAAGCGGTGGCAATGACTATTTCAAATTCCGATATAAGAAAACGAAAGTGCAATTTCAATTTGAAACCGTATATCTGGTTAAATCCCACTCATTATTCGATTGTCAACTCTCACATACGCTAATGCCGTGTAATTTTCTGAGAGAGATTTAAATGATTTTAATAAGAAAACGCATCGAACCGCACACCTTTCCTTCATATTCCCTTAGTGAGATATAAGTTCCACTGAAGCCGCTTCTTCCCATGAACCACTGCCTTGTTGAACCAACTTCCAAATTGTTGCTTCCTCGATCACTACAATTTTGAGCTGTTCAAGCTATGGTTAACAGTTATTTTCCACATAAACCGTGCCTCTTACTCCACTACCCTTTACCTAGAGTACCTAGGGAGAACACAGCTATAAAAAAATAATATAATAAAGAAAAGTCCTCTGTGGAGAGTGATGAACTCCCATGTCTTGAATGGATTGTTATTTTTTTAAAAAAGTATTTCATTTTAGAAGATATGTTCTCAACGATTATTATTTATTCATTAGTATTTACTGATATCTGGATCTTTAATTTATTTTGTATTATATAAGCATTGTCGACCATCATTATTAATTTTATCTACAGGGTACCCCACGAAAGACAAAAAAGAAAAACAGGAAATTTGGTAGATTTTATTTAATTGCTAGAGTTCTTGGTACGGTTATTTGAAACAAAAAGCAAAGAATAGAAATTTTGTGGCTTAAAACGGAACAAAAACAGAAATGTTAAAATTGGTATTCAAACTAAAGAACTCTGACAAAATTTCTTAGCATTTTTACAGTTCCTAAGTTGGGTGTTCTTTCTTAGAACAATCACTTCACGTTGAAACTGTGGAATTCTAGAACAAATGGTTTTCTTAGTAAATTTTTTTAGTTCATTCACATAGTTATATAGATAGGCAATTTTGTTTTTTACATGTTAGTCAATTTCTTTCATCGTAAATCTAAAATATCCTGTTTCTTTTGTTGTGGGGCTCCCTCTAGTATTTATTTAAATTCATTTGAATTTTTATTTTATTTTTATTACATGAAGCATGTTACTATTAGCATTTTTATTAATATTAATACGTAGCTTAATTTTAATTAAATTTATCAGTGTCATTAATTATTATTAAGTTTGGAAGAGTATTTACTGTCCTGGTATTTTTGTTTTATTTGTATTAGATGAAATAATGTCAACCATTATTCTAAATTTGGTCTACTAAGTAATTTCATCTTGATTTTTATTTCTTTTGTATTTGATGAAGTATTGTCAGTTATTTTTATTATTATTCATTTTGATTTGTACTTTCGGCTTAATTTTTATTTTTTATTAAGTGAAGCATTGCCAACCATTGTTAGTGATTATTTCACCAGTATTTACTTCTATTTGAATAGTTGATTTATTGTTATGTAGAGGCATTGACAGCCATTATTATTGAATTTTGACTCGTACTTACTTTCATCTAATTTTTCTTTATTTTGTCTTAACAGGAAGCATAGCCAGCCATTATTATTAAATTTTGACTTGCATTTACTTTCATCTTAAATTTTATTTTCTCTAAGAGGAAGCATTGTCAGCCATTATTATTAAATTTTGACACATATTTACTTTACCCGTAATTTTGTAACAGACGAAGCATTGTCAAATATTATCAGGAATTTTTACTCATGTTTATTTTCCTTTTAAGTTTCTGTTATTTTTTTATTTTATCTTTTACAAATGCCGCCTGCCTACGACGTAAACTGAGAGAACAGCATATACGTACATACACACACACACACATACACACACACAGACAAACACACACACACACACACACACATATATATATATATATATATATAGATAGATAGATAGATAGATAGATAGATAGATAGATAATATTAGTGGTAAT
Source organism: Acanthosepion pharaonis (assembly GCA_903632075.3). Classification (NCBI taxonomy): domain Eukaryota; kingdom Metazoa; phylum Mollusca; class Cephalopoda; order Sepiida; family Sepiidae; genus Acanthosepion; species Acanthosepion pharaonis. Next base: position 327,960 of record CAHIKZ030002988.1, read on the forward strand.
GTGTGTATGTGGGTACACGCCTATGTCTATGTATATACGTGTATATGTTATGGAGTATGTCTGTATTCGCATGTGTTTTTGAACATAAAAATATAGGCCCTTGCTAGATTAGATAATCGTTATATTTATTTTTTATATGTTTATATTTGATTTGTAACCTGTAGTCGATATTAAATTTGTCAAATTTACTCAATTATACAGCGGCCCTTTCAGTAAATGTCCTTCAATTTTACTTTCCTTCGTCCCATCTCTCTCCCCCACCTCTTCTTTCCTTTCCTCTCCCTCCCTCTTATTCTGATCTTTAACATTAGATCGTCTATGGTGTGTGTATGTCACCACGAAATGTATCTTTATGTATTAGACATCCGACAACATTCATATTTCTCTTACTTAAACCCCTTCCAGTCACCTCTCCCACACTCTCATACTTACACTCTCTCTAAATTCTGTTTTTATTTCCGGAGTTGTTTCTTCTGTTTTCTTTTTGAATTTGTAGGTCTGATGAATTGGGTCGTATTTACGATTCCAATGGAATAAATTATGACCATGGAATATTAGTGGTTAAGCCTTTTTTTATATTATATATATATATATATATATATATATATATATATATATATATATATATTCACTGCCAGTATTTAGCTACAGAAATAAAATCATTCAATTTAATGTACAAACATTTCCTAATCCAACATGATAATGAATATAGTTATTACTATCTATATTAATGTCTAAAATTATTACTATGGAGATGTATGACTATAGTTATTACTATAGAACTAAAGCAGTGTGCATATGTGCAGTTATAGTCTACTATTTTACATATCCCCTATGAACTTGTCTTATCGTTCCGAGATTTTGTTTACATCTTTTGCAATATTTTAATTTCCGTTGATTTAAAGCTTCAGATTTTCGATGACGCATGTCTATGACTTTAAAATTCTGACGCATAAGACTGTTTAATTCTTTTCCTAGTCTCACATAATTATCAAGTGAATTTTTATTTTAAACGTTCATTATATAATAGCCAAACACTGTAATGAATGGGTTATAATATGACAAGAAATGACATTGTTGTAGAAAAAAAAGTCGATTTTGTCAATCTATCTATATATATATATATATATATATATATATATATATATATATATATATCACTTTTTATTCAGTCTTTCCAAAATTTTTTTGCTTCTGCATAAAGACTTCACCACTATAATCAAATCTTATGTGCTGGTGTCTGGGCTGTCGCTTCCTAGGAACTGGGGTTGCTTGACCCTCATACGTCGAATACGATGGAAGAGTCCACTATATATATATATATATATATATATATATATATATATATATATATATATATATAATTCTGAACTAAGGAAGAAGTTAGGAGTAAATCAGTGGATAAACACAAAAGCAACTATTGACTGGTTCCAAAACATAAATAAAAGGCATAATTGCCAGTTTATACAATTAGACATAAAAGAATTTTACCCATCCAAAACAGAAGACATCACATTAGCCCAGGTACAAATAAAAATAAACACAATTGAAATCGATATCATTAAACACTCCCGTAAATCACTACTATTCCTCAATGAGGACTCATGGATAGAGAGAGAATGGAACTTTGACACTACAATGGGGAGCTTTGACGGTGCGTTCTGAGAAATCACAGGTATATATTTACTACATGAATTAATGTGAGATATTAGATAAAAATGATACATGGATCTACAGGGACGACGGTCTCATGAACTATAACAAACAAAACACAGAAAAAGCTAGAAAAGCAATAATAAGGATTTTTAAAAATAGCGGATTTGACAAACTAACCTAAACGAAGTAGATTTTCTAGATGTTACTTCAACCTAAGAAAAGGCACATATAAACCATACAGAAAACCCAATAATAAACCACTGTACATACACTCATCCTCCAATCACCCGCCTTCGATAATCATACAGATACCAAAACCGATTAACCGCAGGCTTTCCGACAATTCTTGCAGCAAAACCATATTTAACGAAACTAAAAAAGACTA
>CAHIKZ030002988.1:335000-375000 GCA_903632075.3 Acanthosepion pharaonis
AAATAAATGCAAATGTCAGTGTGTCACACTGTTTTAACTTTACTCCTAGAGGCCGTAGCCCAACATATCATACCATTTTGGAATCAGACCGACTCCGTTGGCAAATTAAAAAGCATTCCGGACCAGATCCGGACCCTCAATCCTGAAATTTTGGATTTCCAAGTTTTCATGACTGCGATTCTTTTCGACGATTTCTTACGTGATTTTTTGCGACGAAATTTTTTGTACGATAACAATTTTTATAACTTTTAAACAAATTTCGGAATAATTGAAATTAATTTCAAAACCCATCGAAAATCACTAAAAATCATTGCTTGTACGGAAAGTAAGGACCTACGTACATCAAACTGTCTTCAAATTAAGTAGCGACAGAAGAATTATCAGTGAACTTTTAAAAGATAAGCTTAAATATTAATGCAATACTTAAATGCAGCGATCAATTTTGAGTTCTTCTGTACTTTATTATTGCCTATCGTATACGGCAACAATATTCCTCCTAAAAAAGAAATCTCTTCCAACTGAGGAGCAGATCGCAATTAAATGAGCCAAGGCTGTAGTGAGGTAAAGTCACGTGCAAATGAAAACCCAGATCAAACGGCAGCCAAAAGAGCTTCCAATGCTGAGAATATGCAAAGACTTAGGGACTCTTAAACTCCTGAACAAGCCGAAGGCCCAATCAAAAGCCCTTCGCTGGAGCTAGATTAGTTCCCACCCTATAGGGCGGCTTTGAAACTAGTCTTCCAAAGTTCTTCCTATTATTTGGTGTTCTTTTCTCTTTTCTATATTTATTCCATTTCCTCTTTTAGTTTCTTCTTTTCCGTTTATCTTTTAACTTTTGTTTTTCTTCTTTTTTCTACATTATTCGTTTTCGCTATCTTTTTTCTTTTCTTTTCTTCTTTCTTTACCCTTAATAACGTATTCTCGGAAGTCTTACTCTTTCTTCTCTTGACATGGGCTTTTTCCATTCTTTCCACTTCTTCCTCTCTTTTTCGCAGCAACACCTTCTCCTTACTCTCCTTTTCTCTACATTCTTTGTTATTTCACTTTTAATTTTTCATTCCTCTTGGCCTTTTTCCACATCTTTTCTTTCTTTTCAAGCGATGGTTCAACTAATCATTACTATCAACATTATTTATTTGTTTTCAAATTAGACGAAAAAGCGCCACCTTAGAAAAAGCTTCCTCTTTAATATACAGGCTGCAAATTTGTCGTCTAAATTAGGCAAAAATGAAAATAACACTGACATCTCATTTTAACACATATATTTACCAAAATTACTCAGAAATATCTTGAAATACTAAAAGAGTAAATCTATTCAATAGAATCACCATTTGCATCAGCGATGGACTCCAAACGATTTCGGAATCTCTGATATTTCTTCTGGAATACGATCTCCTTGTTTAAGTTGTTGACTGCTGCCATAATCCTGGTTTTCAGTTCATCTTTGGAGTTACAAGGAATTTTGTTCGTCTATCACTCAACTGCGCCCCACACATAATAATCTGGGGAGTTAGATGGCCAGATATAAGGGATGATATAGTCGCAGAAATTGTCTGACAGCTATGTCTGTGTTCTCCTGCTTGTGTGTCATGGTGCAGAGTCCTGTTGCCACACATAGGATCTTCCAACAGCCACCGTCTTCACCTAGTCCAGCACTACACCCTCAAGGTACTTAATGTAGGTTTTAGTGTTGAGTCTGGGACCCTGTGGAAGATGAATGAAGGTATAATGTAGCCATCACTAATAATCACTTCAAAGACATTCGTAATCACTATTAGACTTATTCAACTGTTTCCGAATCTTCTGCACTGTCCCCAGTTCAATGTTCGTATCGAAGCTTCTGGCACGAATCCTAAGTAGTTCAGCTTGCCATTTCCAAATTTTTGGCGTAGTGATTTGTGTCATGAATATGATTTTCTGACAGACGGTACGACAATTTACCCATGTCGTCCTGTACACACTGTGCACTCTATTGGTGTGCGTTGTAGTCTCCTCAATGTGGATAAATTGATATAAGAAATATTATGGGAAAAAAATACTGAAATATTGCAAGATTTCAGCGACATACGGCTGTCTCACAATCTCTCGTTGAAAGGACAGGTTACTTAATTCTATATTTAGCTAAACATAGACTTTGAACCGCTTGAAGATTATATGACAGCCGAATAAGAAGTCAGTAAATGGCAAAATAATTTGTGTATCGTATTGTTAATATTTCATATATTGTCCTTGTTTATATATGTTTCATGTTTTACATCAATCACTGTACGTTGAGAAAACTATTTTTAATTATATAATACTGTTGTGGCCCGTTTAGGGGCCAGAAAGAAAGATGGGTTCAAAAAAGTATATTGAAGATAGATACAAAACAATAGTGTTAGTAATAAGTAGATTAGCACTTCGTCTACTACTTCACTCCACTTCACACTCTTCGCTCCCGTCCGACTCTTGCAGTTTGCATTTAGGAGAGAAGGAAGAGTTCATTATACTGTAAGAGGGTTTACCACAACAAACACGCATACACACACACACCCACATATATATATATATATATGATTATCAAAGATTATCAAATAAAAATACATATGTACCCCCCACACACAAATACACACACGCACGTATATATATATATATATATATATATATATATATGCGCGTTTGTGTGTATTTGTGTTTGTGGGGGTACATATATATTTTTATTTGATAATCTTTGATAATCTTATACTAGATGATATTTTATAGTGACATGTCTCAAATTTTCAACAGTGATATAAACTAAACAGCGAATAGAGAAATAATTTCTTTTTTGTAAAAAATATTAAATACCTATATATATATATATATATATATATATATATATATATATATATATATAATTAAAATATTAAATGCCTACATATATAAAATATTAAATATTAATAAATTAAATACATACCAATATATATATAAAAATATATAAAATATTAATATATTAAATATTGATACATTAATATATTTATACCTACATATATATATATATATATATATATATATATTAAATACCTACATATTAATATATTAAATAACATATTAATATATACATATATATATATATATATATATATATATATATATATATATATATATATATATATATTTATTTGTTATACTGTATTTATTTGGATTGATTATCCAAATAACCGAAAAGAGAAAATATACAGTATAACAAATAAATAATAACAAGTAGATTAATTTGGCCTAAATTCATCGAAATAAATAAATAAACAAATCCCGATAAACTAATCGTTAAAAAAACAAATAAAGATAATCAATCCAAATAAATTCATAAAGTAATAAACAAATTAAAAACTGTTCCCGCCAAAAAAATAGTTGGAATAAACTACAACAATCAACCCCAAAATTGAATAAATAGCTTTATCTTCCCAAACCAAAACAAAACTATTAAATAAGAGATATAAACAAATATTTACTACGTTAATAAAAACAACGATTAAAAAATAAAAAATAAAAAAATAAATATATAATATAAGAAATAAAAAAAAGTAAAAACTAGCAAAATAATTTAGCCTAAATAAATAAACAAATAAACGACTTCCGGTAAAATACCTGCCAAAATACACTACCCACAATGCACCACTGACCCGTATATATATATATATATATATATATATATATATATATATATATATATATATATATATGAAGAAATATAGTCTTAAGATGTGCTATATTTATGGGATAAAGTGCTCAATATCAGAGATAGCGCGTGTGTAAATATACAAGTGAAAGTGAATAAATATAAAAGTTCTCTCTCTCTCTCTCACTATATATATATATATATATATATATATATATATTATATTATAAACCTAATGTATTCAATAACCATTTTTACCAGTGCTCATATTGCAATTTTAGCTGTTATCACCTATATTTTTGCCAGAGCTCATATTGCAACTTTGTTGTTATTATCGCTTTTCTCTGGCACTCCTTATTACTGGTCCCCATATTGTATTTATTTCTATGCTTGGTCGGTTCAGGAGATTATAACACCCAGAAATTCATACACAGATAAGGATCCATTGTGTCATACACAGATGAGGATCCACTCTGCCATGTGTCCTGAAGGACACATGACACAGTGGATAAAGGCGTTGGTTAGATCCAGTGAGAGAACCCAAAGAGTGTGAGTTCAATACCCGGCTAAGGCAGTGGAGTACTTTCAGAGGGAAAATTAACTGATAACTGACATTCTTTAAACTTAGCACGTGGAACTAGAACAGCCTACCCCAGTGAGCGAAATAAATGGTTCAGTTCGACATTCCAAACACCTGAAGAAAGCCGGAGCGTACATCGGCCGAAACGTTGTAATAAATATGGCGACAAAGATGAGGACAATAATCCGAATAATATAAATAATGTGCATAATACCTCATCTCAGAAATATAGACAGATTATCCAAATCTATCACAGGTCTTTGCTTTCCTCACATATTTAGTGTGTAAACCATTTCGAACTGGGATTATAGTTCGGAAACTCTTCTATTTATTTTTCTCATAAGCTTCTAAATATGTTATGCTTTCTGATAACAAAATGAAACAAAATTAACACTGACATTCGAACAGCTACAATATTTTATACTTTGTTCATTGTCATTAATTTTCTTGGTATTGATAGAGGACTTTGTTGTCTTCTCCACGGTGATTTTATTGAGACACTATCTATAATTTAGCAAATTTTTCACTCATCAAGTGTTTTTCCGCACTTTGATAGGTTCTATTTCTTCGTCCTACAATGTTGGTGACACCCCCTCCCGAACGATGAAAAAAAGAGCGGAGTAGCCGATTTAGTCGCTGACCATCTGATAAAAAAGTAAAATTATAAAGTTTATCTTAGATTAATTTCTAAATTATATACATACATGCATACACACACACGCGTGGGCGCACACACACATATATAACCTTCAATTATTATAATTTTTAAATTTTCTTGGCTACAAAAATTTAAGTGCATTGCTAGATTGTCTTCTTGATTGGCTACAAAAGAATTAATGTGTACTAGTCGATTGGCTAAAATTGAATTAAGTGTACTACTAGTGTGGCAGTTAGATTGGCTAGAAGTGAATTAAGTGTACTACTAGATTGGCAACAATTGAAATAAGTGTACTAATAGATTTGCTACTAGACTGGCTACAAAGAAATTTAAATATTCTATTAGATTGTCTACAAGTGAATTTATGTGGGCTACTTGACTGGCCACTTGATTGGCTACAATTGAATTTAAGTGTACCACTTTATTGGCTAAAAGTGAATTAAGTGTACTACTAGTTTAGCAGCTAGATTGGTTACTCATGAATTTAAGCATACTAATAGATTGGCTATAAGTGAATTAATGGTACTACTAGTTTGGTCACTAGATTCCCTACATGTGAATTTAAGCGTAGTACTGGATTGGCTAAAAGTGAATTAAGTGTGCTACTACTTTGGGAACTAGATTGGCTACAAGTGAATTAAGTGCACTAATAGTTTGGCCACAGGATTGGCTAAAAAGAAAGTTAAGTGCACTACTAGATTGTCTAATTGGTTGGCTACAAGAGAATTTAGGTGTACTACTAGATTGGCTACAAGTAAATTAAGTGTACTACTAGCTTGACAACTAGATTGACTACAAGTCAATTTATGCGTACTACTAGATAGGCTACAGGTGAATTAAGCGTACTCCTAGACTGTATAAATGTGAATTAAGTGTACTACTAGATTGGTTACTATATTGGCTACAAGTGAACTTAAGCGTGCTAATTGATTGGCTTCTAGTGAATTAAAGGTACTACTAGTTTGGTAACTAAATTGGTTATGAGTGAATGAAGTGTACTACTGGATTTATTACTAGATTGGCTACATGTTCTAACAGTTTCTTTTCTCGCACTTCTCAACTATGAAATATTCTTCAGGTTTCTTGCTTCCCTTCCACCTACAATCTTCAAAGATTTCAATGCAACGTCAAACGCCATTTCAGCCTTCCTGATGATGTTCTTTTACTGTCTTTCTCCTCACTGAAGTTTCATCATTCTATCCCAGTGAACCCTTGCGTCTTAGGAACATTATCGACTCGCTTAGAGGAAATGGTAGAAAAAGAAAAGATAAGAGGGATACAAAGATAGAACAAGGGTACTATCTAAGAAACTTGTGAAAATGAGTATCAGATCAAGGAAGGTCGGTAAAAGATCAAACATTGCTACGGTGTACAAATGATATGGAGTTGTGGAGAGCCATGATCGCCAACGACCTGAAGAGAAACGTTACATAAAATAAGATAACTTTTGAAAACTAGATAGAATATTTTTTTTTATCTCGAGGTAGACATTAATCTCTGTTCTGTGTCTTTTAATTTATTTATGTATGTTGCAAGCTGAGAGAAAGTAGTTTCCTAGGTACCCTGTTTTATCATTCTTGCCTTGTGTGGAGATAATTTGTTAAGTGTAATTTTGGTTTCTGTAAATCTATTTCTTTTTTTCCTATAGTTTTCTTGTTCATTGTCTTCTTTTTTCTTGTTTCTTTACCAGTAATTACGTATTCTCTTTCTTCTTCTGACATCAGCTTTTCCTTTCTTTCAACTTCTTACTCTCTTTTTCACAGCAACACCTTCTCCTTACTCTCCTTTTCTCTACATTCTTTTTTATTTAACTTCTAATTTTTCATTCTTCTTGGCCTTTTTCCACATTTCTTTCTTTTCAAGCGATGGTTCAACTAATCATTACTATCAACATTATTTATTTGTTTGAAATTAGACGAAAAAGCGCCACCTTAGAAAACACTTTCTTTTTAATATACAGGCTGCAAATTTGTCGTCTAAATTAGGCAAAAATGAAAATAACACTGACATCTCATTTTAACACATATATTTACCAAAATTACTCAAACATATCTTGAAATACCAAAGAGTAAATCTATTCAATAGAATCACCATTTGCATAAACGATGGACTCCAAATGATTTCGGAATCTCTGACATTTCTTCTGCAATACGGTCTCCTTGTTGACTGCTGCCATAATACTGGTTTTCAGTTCATCTTTGGTGTTACAAGGAATTTTGTTCGTCTATCAATCAACTGCGCCCCACACATAATAATCTGGGGAGTTAGATGGCCAGATGTAAGGGATGATATAGTCGCAGAAATTGTCTGACAGCTATGTCTGTGTTCTCCTGCTTGTGTGTCATGGTGCAGAGTCCTGTTGCCACACATAGGATCTTCCAACAGCCACCGTCTTCACCTAGTCTAGCACTACACCCTCAAGGTACTTAATGTAGGTTTTCGTGTTGAGTCTGGGGCCCTGTGGAAGATGAATGATAGTATAATGTAACCATCACTAGTAATCACTTCAAACACATTCGTAATCACTATTAGACTTATCCAATTTACTCTTTCTTCTCTTAACATCAGCTTTTCCTTTTTTAGCAATTCTTCCACTCTTTTTCGCAGCAACACATTCTCTTTATTCTCCTTATCTCTACATTCATTGTTATTTGACTCCTACTTTTTCATTCTTCTTCGCCTTTTTCCCCACCATCTTTTTCTTCTTTTCAAATGATGGTTTTTCTTCAAACAACCATTACTATAAATAGCAGAATCCTACAAACTATTCATGTTTCAAAACTATTTACATTGCTTTCCTTCTTTATAGTGACTTTAGTAAAATCAGATCCACGTGTAAAATTCACTGATCGATATCATTTTAATTGACAATTGCTGTCCTGTCGAATGAGTACCTCGCGTCAATCGATAATGAAAATTTTAGAGTGTGATTTAGCGAAGCCACAGTGTCGCGAACATTAGCCCAAGTCGCGACAAACTTGCTTTCCATTGTCTGACAAAAATCAAATTTTTCTGTTCTTGAAAATTGTAAAGCGTTGTCTTTTAGCCATAGAGATGTGTTCAGGTACACACTTATAGAAGGAAATGACCGCCGTATTAAATGTTTATAAAATGATAACATCTTTCAAAGCCAACATAAGACAAAAATATTTTATACGAAGATTTTACTTAAGTGATATTTTTGTTCTATTAATCTATCTCAGTCTGTAGCTATTTTTCTATACATAGGTATTTATAAGTTAGAATATGAACGATCTGGAACAAAAATTCTCTACCAATACAATAAAAAGATTAATCTTTTCCAAAAGAGAAACAATGATCTGGATTTAGAACCTGTTCAGAAATATTTAAACTGTCAGTTGTATACAACCTCTTTCTAAGATCAATGTTTAAAAATGACTTTGAGTGAGTGAAGCATGTGGATCTTGGCAAAGAATATCCTTCTTTTAACCTTGTGGTCAGGTGCTACAGGATCATAAAGGACTGTAGCAAATAACAAAACACACATCACTTGAGAACTTTCAACAGCAGTAACAACTAAAATGAATAGCACATGTAACTCAAAAAGAAAATAATGACATAATGATGACCTTCCACACTACTTCAAATAAAAAGTTAGGAAGGAAACTCCCATCAGTACTGGAAAGAGTGATAATAGCTATTGGAATTGAAAAACTTATTTTCTTAAAAAAATGTTTAAAGAGAAAGATTTTATAAATTTCAACTGACAACAGTACTGGCTGCTCAGTCAATAAATGCCAGATGTTTCCTTGGAAGGAAACGGCTAATATTATTATTATTACCATTAATATTTTGGGTCTTTCCAAATTTTCTTGTTTCTTTATACTTTGCTTAGCTTTTGGTAGACATCTTTCGCTATCCTAATTTGTCTTCGGATTTCAGTGTCTATATTTCCTAGATGCTGTTGTACTTGTTTGATCTCTAATTTGTCTGTTGTGTGTTGGGCTGTTCCTTTTGCTGACAACCACGAATTCTCTATCTGTCTATATTTCTGAGATGAGGTATTATGTACATTATTTACATTATTCGGACACATGGCACAGTGGATAAAGGCGTTGGTTAGATCCAGTGACAGGACCCAAAGCGTGTGAGTTCAATACCCGGTTAAGGCAGTGGAGAACTTTCAGAGGGAAATTAACAGGAGATAACTGTTAACTGACATCCATTAAACATGGCACGTGGAACTAGAACAATCTACTCCAGTGAGCGAAATAAAGGATTCTGTTAGACATTGCAACCACCTGAAAAAGGCTGGAGCGTACAACGACCGAAACATTGTAATAAATATGGAGACAAAGATGAGGACAATAGTCCGAATAATGTAAATAATGAAACATGAATTCTGTTTTCTTTTTTTGCAATTGATCTTTAGAATTTCTTCTTGCCTTCCTACACTATAGTCTACTATTAACTACCCCAGCGAGCGAAATAAAGGGTTCAGTTCGACGTTCCAAACACCTGAAAAGGCTGGAGCGCACATCGGTTGAAACGTTGTGATAAATATGGCAACAAAGATGAGGACAATAGTCCGAATAATGTAAATAGTGTACATAATACCTGATCTCAGAAAGATAGACAGATACTGAAAGGCCGAAACGTTGTTATAAATATGGCAACAAAGATGAGAACAATAGTCCGAATAATGTAAATAGTGTACATAATACCTGATCTCAGAAAGATAGACAGATACTGAAATGCCGAAACGTTGTGATAAATATGGCGACAAAGATGAGGACAATAGTCTGAATAATGTAAATAGTGTACATAATACCTGATCTCAGAAAGATAGACAGATACTGAAAGGCCGAAACGTTGTATATAAATATGGCGACAAAGATGAGAACAATAGTCCGAATAATGTAAATAGTGTACATAATACCTGATCTCAGAAAGATAGACAGATACTGAAATGCCGAAACGTTGTGATAAATATGGCGACAAAGATGAGGACAATAGTCCGAATAACGTAAATAGTGTACATAATACCTGATCTCAGAAAGATAGACAGATACTATAGTTTTTGTTGTTTTCACTGGTAATTTCAGTTATTTTCATTTGTTCGGTCTGCAGATATTGTTGGTGCTGCTAAATCGCAGACCCTGAAGACATTGAGCCCATGGGAACCACTTTGTCTCTTCAGTTCTTATGGTCTTCGCACCATTATAGAATAAATTACACACCATTACTCCACAAGGATGCACCAATATATTTGTATTTAAATATGGTTCTTGGTTTTAATTAATTTTTCTTTTTTTTTTTTACTGGAAACTTTCTAAATACTTCCAAATGATAAAGCCCTAATTACTCGGAAATTTAGGGTTTATCTGCCTATCGTTTTCAGAAAGTACCTTTTAATTTCAAACAGACAGGCCAGGACTATTATTTTGTTTCGAAGAAATATTCACCAGGATGAGGAACTTGCTTATTCCAACCACCTCCCGTCTTAAGTAGGAAATCTCTTCCTCCTACTCCTACTCCTACTCCTTAATTTATTGCCTCGAACATTTTAAGACGAAGCGTTTCATTTGAATATTTATTAAAACTTGTGAATTACAATGTTCCGATAGATTTTGATTAAAAAAAAAAGAAACAAACAGAATAATCCTTCCATCTTGTTTATTTGGAACTAAAATTAGGTTGGATGTGATAGTTGACAGGCTACATACAACAGGCGTTTTCTTGTACTAATAATGCTGCAGCAATTATTGATCAAGAGGAATTCCCTATCAGATTTTCAAATCAAAACGTACAGATTGCTGAAAGATGCTAAAAAATTAGGTAACAAATATTGCAATATTCATTAAATTCTTCTCATAAATGCTCATATTCCTGAGGTGTTTTCCAGTCATCCATAGGACGGTTTCCATGCTTACAATCACAAGGAGCCGAGCGAATTCCTTCTAGTTTCGAACTAAACCAATGGAATTAGAATTTTGCAAGAGAATTAGTCGCCTTAGACCATCGGTATATTTATATTTCATCGAGCAATCATTGCAATATTGCACAACGGTTTACGGTCATATCACGTTGAAACACCGGTTCTCGTACGATGAGTGAAGTTGAGCCTGGTCAGTACCTATATGGGCGACCGCTGGCGAATACCAGGTGTTGTATGTCTGGGTGAGCAGGTGGTGTAATTAAAATTGGAGAGCAAAGTTCAATTTTAGTTCGCTTACACGTAAATACCTCGGGGAAAGGCTCATCTCTCCCGTTATTTCCCTCTCCCTAGTTATGGGTTAATTAGTAGGATTAAATCATTATTATCACCCTACAATGTGTACAGTCTAAAATATTTTTGGGCTTTAAATAATCCGCAAAAGGGTTATTATGCCGTAAAAAATATATATATATATATATATATATATATATATATATATATATATATATATATATATATATATATATATATTGATCAGGAACACAGTTCCTTAAGGGTCATTTGAATTCATTCTTTGTAACTTTGACTTTGCTGAGGTGTTGTTATTTTTGAGGATAAGGTTAGCTGTCTTATTTTTTTTTATAATAGATAATTAATTTGAATTTTTTTATTCAGGTCAATTGGGGTAGTGTATTTCTTTATAATATGTCTAAGACATATTTTTACACACTCTTTGTCCAGAAAAAGAAAGCTCTTGTTAGAACACAAGAGAAATTAAATGAAAGCATAACCGTAGTACCTTATCTGTCGTTTTTAATGAAACATGCATAAACGAAGGATTGCTGCCTAAATATACAACTATCATATATATATATATATATATATATATATATATATATATGATAGTTAATGATTTGTTTGGTAATCTATATGGATTATCATTTTTCTATGATAGTACACAATTCTTCTTATGCCTGGAATATTTGTCACTAATTTATTATGTTCGATCTGAGGAATTAGGATTGAATTTCGATTATAATCTTCATCAAACCATAAAGTTCTCCTTTTTAATAATAATAATAATAATAATATATATATATATATATATATATATATATATATATATATATATATATATATATATATATATATATATATATAATGAGAAAATACAAAAGAAAGGAAAGCTATAAAGTTACGAAATAAATAAGGAATGACTGAAAGAATAAAAAGACATTTTCTTCCCTTAAAACTGCTTACAGCCACATCACAATGAACGACCGGTTCCCGTACGATCATCAAAGTTAAGCAACGTTGTGCTTGGTTAGTACCAAGATGGGAATGCCAGATGCTGGTCTATAGGATAATGGCTCGGAATTGTTAAACGGAGAGCCGAATCCCTATTCTCCCTTTGGATCGTTACATTCACTTAAGCACAAATACCCTCTTCTCCTCCCATCTATGGGTTAATTAGTAACACTTGTATCACTAATTATCTAAAAAAAAATGTGTACAATCTAAAAATATTTTCTGACTTTGAATAGCCTGCAAAGGGTTGATAAGTCGTAGAAAACGAATGAATCAATAAAAAAGAAGCCCTGCCGATAACGAAACAGTAATAATAACTTTAATGTTGAAAATAGACTTTTTTTTTACTGAAATCTCTTGCAAAATATTCAAGATTTAATCTGAAATCAAGAAAGTATGAATTTTAAGTAAATCCACTGCAATATATACATGACAAAAGTAGATGTCAGTTTAAAGTAACACCTGGAGAATATGATGTCTATAAATTCTTTGTCAATACACTTAATTTAATAGAACGAACATTATACTGTTGATCAGATAAAATGGCATTGAATAATTACGTGCCAGGCTACTGACTTATTGATTCATTTTCGTACAACTCATTATGTCCACACGCTTTAATAAAAAAAAAATCTAAGAATAAGTGTTATTATTTCTGTCATCGTATCTTCAATAACAAAAAAAAAGACAAAAAAAAAAAAAACAACTATGAATTATTAATATGTTTACTAAAAAGTCCACAGATTATGTTTTATGCCGACTTATAATATTGATATATGTTGTCATTGTTTCTTATCAAGCCCTACTTGCCGTGGTCCGTGTCTTCAATACTTCATGTATTGTTGGCATCTTTTATCTGCGATTGATAAATATAGCGATTGTTCGTAATAAGGTCTGCCAAAATTAGCATCTGACGTTCATATCATGAAACATTACTTTTTTGGCGTTATTAATTTACTCAGATATTAAGCTTTTTTTTTTTCTACGAGTAAAATAACACAGACAACAGAAACAAATGTCATGTCTTGTTTCATAATAACAACGACCTTAAATACCCCCATATATATATATATATATATATATATATATATATATATATATATATATATATATATATATATATGTGTGTGTGTGTGTGTGTGTGTGTATGTATGTATGTATGTATGTATGTTTGCATGTATGTAGATAGATAGATAGATAGATAGATAGATAGATAGATAGATAGATAGATAGGAATAGACTGTGATAAAGATATGAAGAGACTGAAATAGACATATTAACAGAATGAGATAGATAGATAGATAGATAGATAGATAGATAGATAGATAGATAGATAGATAGATAGATAGATAGTTAGATAGATAGATAGATAGAATCAGAATAAGAAAGAAAAAAGACATGAAGATAAAATGGCACATAGATAGATAGATAGATAGATAGATAGATAGATAGATAGATAGATAGATGCAGACTGAGAACTATATGAAGCCGGAATAAAATAGATATAGACAGAGTATGAGCAATGGGTATGAAAATATTTGATGAAATAGATAAATAGATAGATATAAACTGACTTGAATTTAAGCGCAGTACCACCTTGGCAGCTATGTCTCATCATGGCACTGTTGAAATTTTTAAATGTAAGTGTATGATCTATGTTAGCCGACCTCACACTCTCTCGCACTTTTGGCTTTTTACATTTCTGTCAATTTCTATCTTCCGGAATTTGATTACATCATCAGCCACGTCTTCTTCTGTCTCCTTGAAACCTGGTCTTAATGCCCTCCATAAGCTCAACGTTTTCGCAGTTTCTTTTATTCTCCATAAACACTTGCGTCTTAGTGTCTTTATTGCCTTTCTTGGAATATAATGATTAAAAATGGTAACTATTAAATAATAAAATATGAGTCAGTTATGTGCCATGCGTGATACACGCTTAGGCGATCGTGTAGCTTTCGATACATGACTGACTAGGCAGATATTTTTCCCGCAGTAGGTTGCCATGTCTTTCTGCGGTAGACCAGTTGTCATCCAATCTATACAACCCGGTCTGTCCTGCTTTTTACACCAAGCTGAGAGAGAAGAAAGGGATTCATACCTTTCCCAAGGATATTAGCCCGTAAGTGAATGTAATGGATTTGACTGGAATTCGAACTCGGCTCTGCCGATTCCCCCAATTCCGCTATCCATTACTAGCATTTTTTTAATCGAGTTCACCCCATGCAAGTCAGTAAAACCACTAAGATACAAAGGGTGTAGAAGCATTTGAAACAGAAAGGTTACTAATGAGAGAGAATAAAATAAGTAATATGAAAGACAACAGCAAGCGATTAATATTGCATTTAAATTTTTAAAGATTAAAGTTGGTTGAAAATCATGGAGCCAGAAGGCAGTTTCTCAAGCGTGAAGTTCGACAAAAGATACTGTTAGCATAGAATTTACGGTTACATCTAGCCAACTTGTCTGTAAGTCAATGAGAACTCAACGTCATTCTAGTACTGTTCTTAAATTCAAATTAGTCTGGGTAACATAGCGAAGAGCTCATGTGAACAATTGCCATGAATGTTTTTATGGAAAGGACACAGTGAGGCAACCTTACGACGGTGGGAAAACCACCGAAGCCGAGACTCCAGATCAAGACCAATAATATTGCTGCTTCTTTGGATTTTTTCAAGGTACACTAGATAAACAGAAGGGGCGCGAGACCAATATTCTAACTATAAAAGAATGGTAGACTTATAGACATGTAGGATAGATTTTGGAAAGAAAAATTGTCTCGCACGACACTGAAACAATTTTCTTAGCTGGCGACGTAGCAATGGATTCAGTATACTTATTTACTTGTTAGGAAAAAATCTGGGCTATAAAAATGGTCCTTATTTTGCACAGAAGGGAGATTAATCTGTGTAAGCGCGAATTCAATGATCATTTTTTATCCTTATAATTTTCTCGCCAAACGCCACCGAATTGGTCACACGATTGCTGCATTAACATCTACAGTCGCCATTACTAATCTGACGATCGATTTGATTCTTGAATGGCATAAAATGCAGTCATATTTAAGGTATAGAAAATATAAATGCATATCTTTTAAATTTATTTTTAATATATATTTACTTTTTGATAAATTAATGTTTACCCTTTTCACAGATTTTCGAAAGAGACTAATTTTTAGTGCGGAACATTTACTATCATGTTAGTAAAGTTTACTCTTTTTACTTTTTACTAGCTTAAATTTCGTTACTCTTGAAAAATCTAGTAAAATATTATAAAACTATTAAAAATAACTAAATTTTTCTTGCCGTATATACTGCTGTACGTTGATTTTCTTAGCGTAGCTCGCATGTTGTACAAGGCCGTAATTACGAAGCATCCAGTGACGGTCAAACACACTACTCCGTCGTAACTGTTCCAACGAGACAAGATTGCTAACCATTACGCTACGTCTAGCTACCCTTCGTTTATGTCCGTGTATAAGACATTTTGTGTAGTTCGACACCTGAAATTTTTTGCATGAATTTCTACCACTCCAGAACAAATTACCTGTGTATAGTGTAAGGGCATGATAAAACTTGCACTATATAAGAGTTTATACGCTAATTCTTTTTTGTTGTTGATAAAAATTTGTATTTTATTTTATATTTACTTTTGTGTTATACTTAAGAAAAACGTTTACACTTAAAATGTCTTTTAGTGGCTTTGAATTATAAATAATTGATTGTATCGATAAAAAAATATATTTGCATAATGCATAATTTCTTTTTTTCGTTTTTTTTTCTCTTTCGTTTTAGGAATGTTGAATTCGAACGACTAATATTCTTGATGTCAAGGGATATGGAAGTGAGTAGAATATCTTGATCTATCGAAAGCTCTTTGCAAAACATATATAAGACTATACAAAGGGTAATAACGTCTGATTCATCGCCCAAAAACACATAAAAGGACGTGAAATTAAAGCAATGATATTTCAAAAAGAAAGTCATAAAGCTTATAAATATATCTATATCGTATAAACTATATGTGTAATAGTCAACAAAAAAGAATATACATATATATGTATCTTTTTTTTCTTTTGAAGTTTTCTGTGGAGGAAAGTCGATAAGACGTTAAAAGGAATATATTTTAATTCTCCAGTCAATGTACTCGCAAATGCCAGTTCAGAAGTGAGTTCGCGGACTTTCAGACGTCGTTCCGATCTGAAGCCGAAATGGGGATCTCTGTAAGAGAAGCGTTCCGTTTTGACTGGTTTTCCAGCAAGTCAAAATGGCGGAAAGTATTGATCTAGATTTCTGAACGACACTGAACTTTTATTTTCATTTTTTTTTGTCTGTGTGACGATGCTGTAAGGAAATATAACAGAAGATTAAAAAACATCCATTTTAAAGGAAACCAAAAGAAACAAAAATTAAACAAAAGAAGATAAATAACGTTGTAAATAAATAAAAAAAAATGTGGATTCCTTTCTTTTTTTTTCTTAAAAAAAAGAAAAGATAAAACCTGGTAAAAAAAGAGATGTCGTAAATGCTACAGAAATAATAAAAAAACAAAAACAAAACAGCAAACAGGAAAGGAATATAAAAAAAAGGTGGAACCTTTTTTCTAAAACATTTATTTTCTTTTTTTTATTTCATAAGGAAAAGAAAGAAATTTTGTTGTGAAATTTTATGATATCGTTATAATAATTTTTATAATTTAACCGGAATATGTTTTATTACACACGTAACTATGTTTTCTCTTGCGGACTACGAATCAAGAAAACTAAAGCCAATGAAATATAAAACACCATAAAGCTAACTTTTTGAAAGAAAAATCCACAAAATCATAGTAAATGAAATTATATGCTGATAACATAAACTGCATAATTTGAAAGTTATCGAAAAATAGCTAAAATGTATAAAAATTAAAAGAATGCGCTTACTGAAATACGAATCACTATAAAAAGAAACCTATTTTATAAAGTACATTCCCAAAAGATCAATATACCATACAGCTTTGCCCTTTAAAAATTAACTAGATGTTACTAAAAGATTTTAATGGCCAAATATTAAAAAAAAAACAATTGAGAACAGAAACGTGATATTTTAATAGGATATTTATGAAGACCTAAAAAAACCCTTCCTTCATAATTTTCTTAGATCTGACCAGTTAATAACTTTTAACTGTTTGTTCATTTTCAGTGGCTGATAAAATAGTAAAGGGAGATAACTCTTTCTTATTTATTTAATTTTATAGGCGTTATTAAATTTCCAGTTACTTTTGAAATCCGATGTGATTATGAAACTATCTCTTTCCTCATCAGTGTACACCGGCAATAATTCGTTCAATATTTCGAGTTGGATGTCACAGAGATTTTGTGAATAAAAACAGATTACAAGAAATAAATTTTTTCCCTCTATCAATATTTTTTTTTTATGCTTGATAATTTTTTCTTGATGTAAGTGATTAACATAATGTCCTTAAATTTTAACGATTATAGAATAACGCTT
Organism: Acanthosepion pharaonis; assembly: GCA_903632075.3. NCBI lineage: Eukaryota > Metazoa > Mollusca > Cephalopoda > Sepiida > Sepiidae > Acanthosepion > Acanthosepion pharaonis. The sequence goes on from CAHIKZ030002988.1 coordinate 352,569, forward strand.
AAAACCAGGGGTTATACGAACTCCGGTATCAAAGCAGACGACATTATATCACGTATTCAATTTCAGTTCATTTTACCAAATAGCTAAAAAATAAATTATTTTCTTGTTAATCTTCCTTTTTAGACAAAGTTCCAGTTCCTCCATTATAATTCAAGAATTTTAAGAAAGCTATAGGTCGAGATGAGTATCCGTGTATTAAAAAATTCAGTCATGTACTTATCTAACCTGCAAGAAAAAGGAATAAACTTGTAATTCGTGTATTATTACTATTGTTGTTGTTGTTATTATTATTATTATTATTATTATTACAAATACAATCATTTCGACTCGTCTTTTTCATAAGTATTGCCGTATTCGAGAAAGTTCGATATATTTTATAAATCTTTACAAAAACCGTCAAATTTTCGCATATATTTTGCAACTTAGATTCTATGTTATAAATGCTAAATATACAATACACTATATTAAAAATGCGCTTCTCTGATCGAAAAATTATTTTTTACAAATATTAAAACCAAAAAAAAAAATAACAGTATAATTGGACAAAAATAAAACTAAACGAAAACAAATACAAAAAAGAACAAACATACATTTAAAGAATCGGCTTTATTAGCGATCAAATCAACACGGAATGAACATGTTTCTCTCACCTTCAAGTATTCACTTTACAAGCTGCACTGGTCATCTCAGCATTGAAGAAATAACCAGAGAACGGGACATTATCGAAGCCAGCCGACATTTTGTACAGAATATGGACAGGGCTCGGTTACAAGTGGCCGAGAAGGACGGTCATTATTTCACATTGAACAATACACGCCTCTTGGTATTCCGACGTTTGGAAGAAGAAGGACGTTGTAGTCGAGTGAAAGTGGATTGTGTACCTCTGAATGCCATACCACAGGGCATTAGGATGATGATGGTAGCTCCGACGTTTAAATCAAACGCCAGTTCAACAGATACAGGTAAGTACTCTAATGCAAATTTATATACTATGTTCATCGATCCGATTATGGCGTTCCTTATTACAAGCCTACTCATGGTGCAAATAAGGAACACTGATACTAAACAATATAAAAATAATCTATATTATCAGGTACAATCACAAAAGAACGACATATAGCAGTTCTTTGTTCTTCAAATTTTATTATGATATTGGGAGATTTTAAGTAGCAACTTTAAAAATAAATTCATTTTGATTTTAATCATCTGACGGTAAGCAAGGTAATAAAACTACTAAGAGATAAGGGATTACTGAGTGTTATAGAATATGAGAAAAAACAAAACAGGGAATGGGACGTTCCGGTGTAGCCCATTTTGCATCGCTGATTCTTCGTAACCGATTCGGCGTATCCGAGTCGACACAGGAATTTTTCGGCAGAGGGACGATTAGACGTCAGAGGGACTATTTCTAGATAATCAAATTACTCTCTCTCTCTCTCTCTCTCTCTCTCTCTCTCTCTCTCTCGTTTAGTAGTCAAATCAGTACTTCGTTGTTATATGATCGAATAGTCCATTTTAAGAAAAAGTATAGTTGGAGGCAGTTTTATATTTAAGAAAAGGACTAGTTGGAGGCATTTTATTGATGCCTTACGGAAAGTTCAGAAAGGACGTAATGCATTTCTAGAAAAGTTGAACGCTGGATATCGACCCCATTTACCATGAAATATTATATTTTAATAGGATATATATATAAATATATATATGAAAAAGAAAGACGTCACTCATAATTGTTCTTATATCTGACAAGAGAGTTTATAGCGTTTTAATGCCTCAAGATTTTCAGCAGTTGATAAAATAGCTAAGGGAGATAACTACTATTTGAAACGTACTTCATCCCACTACAAGATAAGCCTTTTAGTTTCGGATTGGGTTTGTGGTAATATACTGATCCAGTTCACTGAAGAATTACAAAGGCCTGTCTATATTTCTGTGACGAGGTCTTGTAGTTATGGTTGTTCTCATCTTTAGTGCCATATTCACAATGTTTCGGCCGTTGTACAGGGACGCATGACTCCAGTTATGAGTTCAATACATAGCTACTGCAGTGATGAACAAAAACTTGGAGAGTTCAGTTAAATAACTGAGACACCCGGAAGAGGCATGGCATGTAGAAACCCGGTGGATGAAATAAAAGGTTCATTTCGAAATTTTCATCATCTGAATAAGGCCGGAGTATAAAACGGCAAAAAACGTAGTGAATATGGCATTAAAGATGAGGACAACAATCCGAATAATGTAAATACAAAGACATTTTTTGATTCTACACTTGGAATAACAAGTGTATTTCTTTGAAGTAAGTATAAAATTTAATTTAATTCCTTTGTAATTGTTAAATTATTTTATGTTAACTGAAAACACAAAAAAAAATGTGCGAAATTCATTAAAGATGCAATGTAAGAATCTGCGTTATGTCGCTTAGGAATTAATATAACTTTTTTCATTTAAAGTCAATATTCTTATATATAAAACTTTATCAGAAGACAGTAATGTGAATTTTTTTGCGTAATCTGTATGTCCGTCCCTAACAGATAAAAAATATGTTGAATTATTACCACAGTTCTTATACCGTAATGTAATTTTTTACACCACAAAATTTAATGAAAAAATCAACACCTCAACAAGGCAGTATGAAAAACAAATACGGAAGTGAGAGCAAAGTGCAGAATATAAACAACTGTAAATGTTGCACAGCAATCATAAATCAGCGTTAGTTTTTCACAGAGATAAGGTCGTACTTTATTTTATTTTTGAAAAATATAATTGTATATATATATATATATATAATTGGTGTATACGGAATGAATTCCAATAACTAATAATTACTATTCTTAAAAGAGTGCTCAATACAAAGTAGAGCAGATATAATTATTTTTTTTTAAATTTATAACATAAATATGTTTTAAAATCATTACAAAAATAGCCATTTTGTTTCAACACCCTCGGTGTCTTATCAAGTGATGATGTTAAATGTAAAATAAATGGTTTTAAAAGTTTCAAATTAATTAACGATCCTTCGCTAGGGAAAATAATTATATATATATATATATATATATATATATATATATATATATATATATATATATATATACAGAGAGAGAGAGAGAAAGAGAGAGAAAGTGAAATAGAGAGAATAGATAGATAGATAGATAGATAGATAGATAGATAGATCCCATTCTCATTGAGTTTATTTATCTTGTTCGTCAAACTCGACTGACGGGAAATTCTTTAAATTTGTATTTCTCAAAGTAATAATTTATATATTCATACAAATAGATTATACAAATAGACACATGTAATTCCAATATGTGTGGACCATAAGAAATATATATATATATATATATATATATATATATATATATATATATATATATATATATATATATATATATATATTGTCGATGCTAAATAAATGAACCGAGTGAACAATATTTGTCTTTGATTTATTACACGTAGGTATAATGGCTCGCAATGCAAAATGTGGTTCTTGCTTTGGGTCGCAGAAAAAAAAATTGAAAAACGCTGCACCATCAAATGCGCTATTTTACTTGATTTAGAAAATAAAGAAATAATTAATTTAATTCTTCCCAGATTTTTCTTCTTGCAAATCGTATAAATTAACTCTCACGAAAGTTAATTTTGACAATGTGTTATGTTCAATTTTTAATTGACACTTGTCAGCTGAAGCCTTTCTCGATTCTGTTTTTATATAAAAATGTATTTAAAAATCCCATTACATTTCTTATAAAGGTTATTTCATATTTTCTCTATGATATTATTATTCACAGTGATTCATTATAAAATTTAATATTTCATAAATAATTTTTTTTTCTTGTAAAAAGGTACTTTTAAAAAATTCATGTTGAATTTTAGTTTTGTTTACTATTAAAAACACACAACCAAAGTAAATGTAATATTTTATACTACAAAAGTAATGAAACATAATTTTTTAAGAATGTTATTTAACTCGTTAATTTTCTCGAAAAATTCAAAAATTTGAAATAAGCCTCCAATTTTAGGTTTCAGTTGCACCATGAATAGGTCTGTTGTAAAGAATGCTATGCCAACTTATATATATATATATATATATATATATATATATATATATATATATATATATATATATATATATATAAGCAAGTGTAAATGGATATAAATCCGACAGAATGAAGAAATTTTGAAAAACAAACAAAAATGGACTTAAATGTAGTTAAATGAACAGAAATGAAAACGTCTGACGTTTCGGTTTATTAAACCTTTTTATGACAATATTCATCAAATACAATTCAGTTCAATTTGACAAAATACGATGGACATAAAAACAAGTCTTATTCAAAACAGATAACTGAAAATTTTAAAATCAGCCTTCCGTCTAACATGGTTTATGTCCATTTATTTTCATTTAACTGAATTGTATTTATGAATATTGTCTTGAAAAGGTTTAATAAAACCGAAACGTTTTTTCAAAATTTTTGTTTTATTTTCAAAAATTTCTTCATATATATATATATATATATATAAGATATTTATCACTGACAACGCTTGAAAAAGGAGGATTTCATTCCAGATTATCACCCATTCTTTCAATGTTCGAAGGACGAGATATTTTGTATATTTGACGATAACCATAAATAGAAATTCTCTTTTTCATGAAAATGACACTTAACCCCAAGCATAGCGTTAATATTTATTACCCGAAATCTAATTAAACACCTGTATAATAATAATTGCCATAGGAAATATCGCTAAACGTCCATTTTGTTTTTCTTATCATTGTAATATTCTTATATTTTAATAATTGTACTCTAAAATTGAAGCCAGAGATCTTATCGATTTTCGTACCGTAATAAACAAAATCATATTTACCGAAGATCCACAAAACATTCGCTTTTTATTCTTTGCTTCTTCTTTCATACGGAAAGTATTTTATAATCCTATCGATGTTGACGTGTCTAGTGACAGTAACTATTGAATAAGTGACAAGTATCGTATAGGGCGTGCTCAGTTCTGGCGGTGTGCAGAAATTCGAAATGGCGTCGATTCCACAAGTGGTCGACAGATCTTGGGATAAATATTTACCCATACGAGAAATCACTCCAGATTATGCGTTATCTTTCTCAGAAAATGTAATTAATATCCGCTCAGCAAGGTTGAATTATAAACCAGAGTTTCTGTAGGTGTTGACGTAACACAGATGGGCTTCAACAGGCCTCTTAAAGAGGGCTTAGTTAACCAACATAGTAAACGCCATTTTATATCCAGTTACATGGTGTTCGTAGGCAGGTGATTCAGTGGTTAGAACGTTCGTATTATGACCATGAGACTAGGGTTCGAACCTCACCATGGTCGATTTTTCAGGAAGGAGACTTCCTGATGTTATCGGACAGGAGGAGTTGATCTCGGTGTGAAGTTCCTGAAAACCAGACCTAAGCCTTGTGAGGGAAATTGGGTAGACGAAACGATAGCTGTGCTAGCAAGTAGTAACAAGTCATGGCCTTGATCACGCTAGATAACAGGCTCTTCCCCAGAATGTCTGCTCAGCATCGTTTCAGTATGAACCACAGGTAGGCTCTGTGGATGTTGAATAAACACAAATGTGCCTGAGCGTCTGCAATAGGGATTGGCTAACGGCCCTAGTAGACGGAAATCCTCGAAGAAGAATGGCCAGCTATGCATACAAATATATATGGATGGCTTTAAATTTACTCCACTCCGGATAAAAGATTGTCCTCTCAAAGAGCGTGAAATTCCATTTGAAGACGAGCTCAATGAAGTGGATCGTTAAAGATGCTGCAAAAATGGTCGATTGACTCGCTCCAGAAACTACCTGACTCCTCCTGGTATGATCTATTTTTGTAAGTGTCAAACAAAAAAAGAAAAAAAAAAGATTTCTGCCATATCTAGAATGGAGAAATCCGAATTTCCAACCTTCAAAGCCGTATACTTTATAAGTATTTCCCACCATACATAGAGAGGTTAGCAACGGTCAGTAAAAGGAGTTCCTTTCACTGACCGTTGCTAACCTCTCTATGTTCAGTAAGTATTTTCATGGATAAACGTTCAGACAAGATACATATATACTTTAGTCACCTAGTTCAGGCCTTCACAGCTCGGACCAGGCATACTCTTTATAAAGAGTCGACTCATCCATATTACCTTTACGTTTCACGAGTAAAGGTGAAGTTCCACTCAGTCAGCTTCTTCCTTAGAAATGTGACATTGTGGAACAGATAATCCCCAGATTATACTTCCTTAATTTCTACGAACGTAACCTATTCAAGGATTTGGTTAAACCCTTACCTATCTATCATATCTTCATAATATTCATTTCTTAACTCTTCCTATTTTGTCCGTAGAACTATCTCATACAGTAATGCTCAACCTTGAGTAGCTCTTGGGCCTTTTATCTGATGAACAATAGTATAAAACATAATATAGATTAAAAATAAATTCTTTCAAGGTAGTTTTCTTTTCTAGAATTAATCAATTAAATAATTTCTTATCTAGATAACCAAGTGACAATAAAGAAAAATTAAATTTTAAGAAAACTGTATGTCGCTTTTAAAGCTTCATATAAGCGTCTGATGTGTCCAGTGTCTGGATCAGTGAGTCTGATCCTGCACACGTTCTTAATCACTCAAATCTTTCGGCATATGAAACGGAACCCAGATTTCTTTACAGGACAAACAGGGTAAGTGGACTTGCTGAATTGATCTATTATTCAGCAGCAGTTCTTAGATTTCCACGTTGCTATCATCAAACCAGTCCTTGTTCTTCTTTGAGGATTAAACACAAGGATATCTACAGATGTTTGCAGGATGCCAATTTTGAGTTTATTTTCAAAGTGTTTCAGGAGAGGAATCTATGGGAATGTTCGCATCTTCAATCCCTGAATCAAGGGTTTCGGATTTAGTTTTCACTACATCTGACTGTAAACAACCAACCTTGAACATTTTACAGGGGACCCCTCCTTTTCTTGGTTTGAGTTTAAAGTGGAGCTTGAGTTTGCAGCAAACAAGACGACGGTCGGTGTGACATTATGTACTGGGCATCACTTTTGTGAGCATGATGTCTTTCAGGTCACGCTGGTGATGCTTTGCCCGAAAACTACGATCTTAACCTCTTCAAGTCTTGGGTCAACTGTTGTCTATCCTACATATCCTCATAATATCCACTACTTAATTCGTTTGTGCGCCTGCAAAAACCTCTTTCAGTAACCCTATGCCTTGAGGGACACTTGGGATTTGTATTGTCGTGGAAGCAGTAGGGTTTGTTTCGGTGGTGTGAGTAAAGGGTTTTGAAAATGTATCATCTATCACAGCCAATATAGAATCATCCATATATCTAAAGCTATAGCTCGCGTGGTAGCATCGAATGCGTCTGTACGTAATAACAGGTGAAAGATCAGCAGTGGAACGAAACTTATACTGTTTGTCGCTCAGAAGGCTCTTTTTTATTGGTGAGAAAATACCTTCTTGTTGATAATACATTCAAGGTGTTTAGGACGGTATACGTGAGGAGGCGCTGCAAAGTGCTAGGCCGGACCTATTGCCCAAAATTGTACAAAGTATCAATATTTCAGACTTTGAGAAATCCCCTCTTTGGTGGGGCAAACGTAAAAGAAAGAGCAAAACAGATGTACCATAAAATGTCAGCACATTTGAAAAAAAAGAAAATGACACATGGACAACAGAAGAAAGAACACATAAAAAAAGGCTAAAAATCATATATATATTTAATAAACCTGCTGACTGTTTCGATAATAGCTTTCAAAAACTATGGCCTGAAGCTGTCTGACCCAACGCAGAAAATCTATAGCCTAAAGCTGTCTGACAACACAAATTTGTTCGCTCACTAAACAGGACAACTTGCATTGATTTATCTGCATCACATATGTTACATTTCTTTTTAGAAACCCTGTATGAAGTTCCACTTATCTATCATATCGTAGTTATTCAGTATCGGTATACTCATTCGTATCTATCTATCTATCTATCTATCTATCTATCTATCTATCTATCTATCTATCTATTTCAGTCTGTTCCTATCTATCTATCTATCTATCTATCTATCTATCTCAATCTGTTTTTATCTATTTCACTTTGTTCTTATCTATCTATCTATCTATCTATCTATCTATCTATCTATCTATCTATCTATCTATCTCAGTCTGTTCCTATCTATCTATCTATCTATCTATCTCAGTCTGTTCCTATCTATCTATCTATCTATCTATCTATCTATCTATCTATCTATCTCAGTCTGTTCCTATCTATTTCAGTTTGTTCCTATCTATCTATCTATTTAATTTTAAAGGCATGTTATTAAGTTATTATACGTTACAAAATTTATTATACCATACAAAATCTATCTATTTCAGTCTCTTCCTATCTATCAATCAATTTTTCATAGACCTCTTTGAGAAGTAATCGATTGATGGTACCTCTCCTGCATGAACAACAATTCTGTTTAACGTGACGACAGAAATATCATATTTCTTTCCTCATCTCTACGTAGATGAAATCTCTCTACCCTACTACGAGTCGGAAACATCCATTGGAACTCAACTGATGATGCCATAGATCTCAAGTCCATCCCCAGTTTTTCGCCCACTCAATCGACTGAATTTCCATGATTTCACCATCCAACATTTGTTATGTTCTTCTTTTCAAACCCGGCATCAAATTCTCTTTCTGTTTCCTATCGACGTTCTTGTAAATTTTATTATATTTTGCTTGCAAGCGTTTTCCAAATACGCACTTTACGATATATTCTCTTCTTCTCAAAAAACTGCTGGACAAATTTGAAATTGAGTGAAATCATTTTCTTATAAGATTTTGATTTAATTACAGTTCATTGAAATGTTATCTTCCTTTTACTCTGTCATATGTGCCGTCATTTTTCGATTGTAGTGTCATATAATCTAGAAAAAAAGAAAGGAAATAATTTACAAAATTGTGATCAGTACGCATGCGTGCTAAAATCCGTTTTTAATTTATTTAACCACTGAAGTTTATCATATTTATATATGCCAATATACATACACAGGTTATTCCAAACTTTGCATCATTGATTGCACACAGCTGTCCTCACTGCATACACCTCAGGAAGGGCGTGGTGCTATAAATGTTCAGGTTTTTTCGGCGCCTTTGGTTTGTACAGGGTCATCTAAAAGTCGTATTACCATTTGATAACCTTATAAATTTTATTGTTATTTACCAAATGGAAACGTGTGTCTGTTTGTGAACACAATATATTATTAAGACATTATATTGCACGAATTATGGAAGATGATCTCATGCAAATTTCCATTTTGTTGAGATTTCACAAGTGTATGTTTTCTGCCAATTGTCGCTTGACGTTTGGAACACCTAGTATATATTTGTGCAGTGAACTGCGTTTGGAATACAAGGTGATACGTAGAAACGTAAAATGTATAACGGATTTCATATAAATATTTCAACTCAACGTAATTTTATGTTTATTTTGTTCTATGTTTTATTTTGTTTAACTTCATTTACTGAAATATATACTTCAAATTAAATATTCAGCTTATTACAATTTAAATCTCTGTAACTATTAATAATAATTTATTTAAATTCTTACAACTAAAAGAACTGTAATTAAAGGGAATAAATTACTTAAAGATAAAATACTTGATATACATATGTATATATTGATTTACTCATTAACGCAAATAATATTTTAAACTAATGATATTTTAATTTTAAAGGCATGTTATTAAGCTATTAAACGATAGAAAAATGGCCGACGACTTATTGTTAATATTATCATTGCGATTGCTGCTGTCATGATTACTATTATTGTGTTATTGATTTGCATATTATGTAACTGGTATTTACAGGTATAATTGCATTGTTATTGTCATTGTTTAAATTTCTTTTTACACAAATCTAGATTACTTTGATTTTTCATTTCTGTTTCATTTTTTTTAATGGCGTCTTCGTTTGAAATACTATAGCGTCTCCTTCCCTTAGAAGTCAGTAAAGCAAATTGCTGAAATTTACAAGACAAATACTGCTGATAGGAAGAAGAAAGGAAACAGAATGAAATAATAATAATAATGATAATTATTGTAGTAATAATAATAGCGATAATAGTATTAAATAATTTGTATATAAGTGTATGTATGTATGTGTGTGTACTTGTATATGTATATGTATATATATACATATATACATAAAATTGATTATCTCGTCGGTTTCGATGTATGAGGATCTGACAGCTTAATTGATTCAGTTATGAAATTTTGTGCGATAATCTTAAGTGACACTTAAGACCCGCTAGTGATTTACAAAGGAGGCCACATATGCAGCAAGAGTGAGGATTGTGAGATGAGATCACTTTTAGATGGGCTGACCTTTTAGATCATGCTCTCGCTTCTTGAAAATGATTCAGACAAGCAGATTGAAAACTGCTGAGTCCACTAAAACACGTTGATTTCCATTCTACCCGCCCCAAGGCTAAGCGCCCAAGTGTGTTATGTGATATATTGACAGCTGACAAGTTGCTTTTCAGCTTGTCTTTGTATCTTAGCCATGGGCGTCCTACATTACTGTAGACCTGATCTAACTGGCTGTACATTAGGATCTTAAATATGTATTTAAAATTTGTGTATTTAGGTAATGATCTTTCTTTCATGCACATTTCATTAAATACGACAGAAATATGATAGAAATTATTAGGAGGATTTGATAATTATATTTAAGTAATTCATCGAGTCTGAAACCTCAACAGAATGCAGAAAGCACTGGACGGCCATTTCGTCCTATATTTGGGACTCATCAGCAGTGCACATCCACTACCGAGAATGGAACAGTTGGTATGATGTTTGCTTGATAACCTAACTGTCAAAGTTTCAATTCTCGGCAGTGGATGCGCACTGCCGATGAGTCCCAAATATGGAACAGGTAGTACTGGTTTACATATAAAATAATATATTGTGAAAGGAGCTTGAAAATGGAGATGTGGAGCAAAGTATATTCAAAAGCACAAACTACCCTATGTGCGTGTGTATATATCGATTAGTATAAAACCTCTAATGTTAGATTAATAGTATTTTAATTTTAGAGACATGTTAAAAGTTGTAGTATTTGTTGTTATACCTGATATGTAATTGGTTCCTACTAGTTTTATTAATTTTAGACGCAAATAATAAGTTTCTTTCTTTTTACCTGATTCGGGCAGAGCATTGAACATTTACTGGACTCTTATTATTGACAATAGGAAGAAGAAAGAGAAAAATAAGAGTGATGATAGTGGTGATGATGGTGGTAGTGGTGATTATGATGATAGTGACTTATCGGTTATTTATTTATTAGTTGAAGTCAGGCTGCTTCTGGTGCTAGTCAAAGAAGAACAAGGACTGGTTTGATGATAGCAACGTGGAAATCTAAGAACTGCTGCTGAGGAATAGATCAACTCAGCAAGTCCACTTACCCAGTTTGTCCAGTAAAGAAATCTGAGTTCCGTTTCATATGCCGAAAGATGTGAGTGATTAAGAACGTGTGCAGGATCAAACTCACTGATCCACACACTGGACACATCAGAGGCTTATATGAAGCTTTAAAAGCGGCATACAGTTCCGTGTCCAGACTTCTATGCGCAGGGCAAACGGTCAGATGCTCCTTAACATCTGGGCGTGCATCCTAAACCGTTGGTCGGAGCATTTCCATACCCTATTCAGTGATAATCGCTCGGTCCAGGATCAAGGAATTCTCCGCGTGCCCCCAAAATCAGTAAAAATGGAATTAGATGGGTTTGCTACTAGTGAAAAAGACTATCAAAGCCATAAAGCTGCTGAAGTGTGGAAAAGCAGCAGGAGTCGATGGAGTCCCACCTGAAATCTGGAAACATGGGGTTCCGGTGATGCATATGAAACTTCACGAGATCTTTTGCTGTTGCTGGGGACAGGAATACTACCACAAAATCTCCGCGATGCGGTCATTATGGCCCTGTACAAGAACAAAGGGAAAAATCTGCTCCAATTTCCTAGGAATTACTCTGCTCTCCATCGCAGGAAAATTCCTTGCAAAGATTCTGTTGAATAGACTGGTACCCACCGTCCATAGGGTTAGTGCGGTTTCAGAACCAACAAGAGCACAACAGACATGGGGTTTCTTCCTAGGCAACTGCAGGAAATGTGTCGGGAGCAAAACAGGGGTTGTATATCGCGTTCGTTAATCTGACAAAGCATCCGACACAGTGAGCAGAAGATGAATGTGACAGATCATGAAGCGATTAGGCTATCCTCCAAAATTCCTGAACAGGATCATCCAGCTGGTTGAGGATCAACGTGGCCAAGTTAGAAGCAACACTGATCTCTCAGAACCCTTCTCGACCAACAACAATGTAAATCAGGATTGAGTCCTGGCACCGACTCTTTTTTCTATCTTCTTCAGCATGATACTCAAATAAGCCACGAAAGAGTCTACATCAGATACCGTCTCAGTAGTGTCCTGTTTAATCTACGACGATTAAAAGCGCACACTAAGACCGTGGAGTAACTTACCCGAGACTTGTTTGCCGACGATGCTGTCTTTGTTGCCCACTCAGAAGGTACTTTGCAGCGCATCAGTTCATGTTTTACAGAGGCTGCCCAAGTCTTTAGGCTTGAAGTCAATTTAAAGAAGACAGAAGGATGAGTACTGCCCTCCCCACCTCATCGACTGAAGTGAAGGCAGTCTATCGGTTTACCAACCTTAGGTTACTATCACGTCAGATAATAGGACTCAAAAAGAGGTCGATAACAGACTGGCAGGGGTGATCGTTGCATTTGGCAGACTATACAAACGAGTGTGGTCCAAGAGACGACTGAAGAAGGGCGTAAATATCAGCGTGTACAGAGCTATCGTCTCCGCCACTCTCATATACGGTTCAGAGTCGTAGGTCACTTACAACTCTTCAATCGGCCCATCAGTGCTACCTCTGCTCAATCCTTATACCTCCACTGGAGTGACTATCTCACCGATAGAGAAGTTCTTAAAAAGTTGAAGATCATCAACATCGAGGTCATACTACTGAAGTTCCAACTGGGATGGACATGTTTCCAGAATGAAGAAACGTCGCCTGCCTAAAATTTTACTGTACGCCTAGCTGTTCACTGGCTATTGTGAGAGACGGATACCAGAGAAGCGATTCAAAGTTTGCCTGAAAAATCTTTTTGTGCCTGTCAGATAGAACATTGCCAATGGTTCACTCTAGCTGATAACCGTATCGCCTGGTGGGAATTTACTAAAAATAGAGACGTTATATTCATACAGCATTATCAGGGAAGTGGGAGACAACGTTTAGGCCGGTGCGCATTATCGCTTGGCCATAAAGAGAGAGATGGTCAGGCGAATCCAATTTCATGCTTTCAAGCGAGATTTCCCTAAGTGTTTCATATCTGGACACAGTTTTGTAGTCTTATATAAACAAACAGATTTTTTTAGAATGGATTTCCTGCGGAAGAGCGCAAATCCTATTTTAATAAGATTTCTCGAAGAATCAGGCTGGTAGATAAAAATACAAAAAATATACTATTTAATTTATAAATGGAGTGCCTACTGGAATACGAGTATCCACTAATAATGTTTAAATATATATATATATATATATATATATATATATATATATATATATATATATATATATATAACAGCTATGGGTAAATAGCAGGACAGACTGGGTTCTATAACCTTGGATGGCAACAGGTCTAAGAGAAGGACAACTCTGAATTCAAAACCTGCGGAGGGACGTTTGGGAACCTTGTGGCACCTCGATGCACCAGGTCTCTGTATTCGTCCCTTCAAAAAGTGTGGATGGTCCTGCACGAAGCCTTCACCACTATAATCAAATCTCATGTGCCGGTGTCGGGCTGTCGGTTTCCTAGAAACTGATCTGCTTGATTCTCATACGTCGAAATCGACGGGAGAGTCGACTATATAACAGTGTAAAATGAGAACGAATAGAGTTCAATTCTGACGTTCTTAATATTCAATCAAAGTGGGCACAATACAAAAGTAGAGCAATATTCTTTTTTTTAAGATATTACATATATATATATATATATATATATATATATAGGTACGGAGTTAGATAAATCAAACGACGAGATATAAGCAACCGTATACGTGCGTATTGGCGTGCATTCACAGGCAAGCAAATAATTAATAATCACATTTATTCATGAGGTATAAACATAACAATGCTTGATGTGGCTAGAAAGAGCAAAGATATATATTAATAAGTATACATATAGATATACCTACGTTTTGGTGTGCGACTTTAGTTTCGCTGGTTTTCCAGCTCATCGGACACAAATTATATCTTATGTTTTTTTATAAAAGATACAGAAATGTCACATGGAAGGAACGCTGCTTCATAGACCCAAATAATAAAATAGTACAAATGCCGGTGATTAGGAGAAACTTGTTCTTACTCAGTTTTCGTTTTAACTGAATATTCCTTTCCTATAATAATTCCATTCTAGAGGCACTGAACATTGCAGAGTTGCATTCAAAAGACAGTATGGCGCCGGCGAAACAATCACATAACACAGAATAAACACTATCCAACAAAGAACAGCGAATCAGTTTCAGTATTCATGAAATTGCTGGATTCATCTTGGTGTTTACTCGTCTGTCTGCTGAACGTCAAAATATCGACCTATTCTTTACCAATCACAGACTTGTCGAACACAAGGAAAAAGAAGTTAACTTCTTATGTCTATTTATATCAAGTTAGGTGGCTTGGTGGATTTTACGACATATCAAACATTGTTGAGTTATTTAATGTCAAAATCTGTCTTTTTATTATACTTGAGTCTATAAGATAACATGTTAGCTATAAACTTGAGCCTTCTACTTAACTTTGCATCGGTTTATACACGAATCTATATGTAAACATTTATTGGATTTATACTTAAGTTTTATTGTTCTAACCACGCGTAGCCGAGTGGCTCCGAAAAAACGTACCTTTGGAAAGTACCTGAAAACCATACCAAGACTTGTAAGTGAAATTGTATAGATGGAGCAATTTGGGGGACATCGATGGTTGTGCTAACACGATGTCACAAGTCATCATGGCCGAGAGGTTGAGAGGGCTGCTTTGTCCAAAGTGTTGATCACGCCAGATAACGCACTCTCTCACAAAAACTGTAACTAATGTCCGCTCAGTAGCAGTGTAAACTACAGTTGGTCTTTGTGGGGTTGCAAAAACAAAAATGTGTCTGGGCAGGTGTCTGCAACAGGGATTAGCAAGCCAAAAACGTACTCACTATCTAAATGCAGCGTTTATTAAGTTTCAAACAATATTAATGGTTAAATTAAGAAATATTAATGTTTATCCACTTACGGAGACGATTAACGTTTTAAATGAAATATGAAATAAATTAAATACGTGTTTAAAATATTCAAAAACTCGACAAAAAGTGAATACATCTTTTTGGGACACCCTGTATATGTTAAAATTGTCCAGATTAACACTTCAGTTGGTAGGTAAACACTGGTGAAATTGAGTCTATATATAGGTGGGATGGGTAAATTGACGCCATTTTATATATTAATTACGCGCATACGCGTTGTTTGTTGTTGATTTTGTTGACAGCACAGTATAGTAGGGCCAATTGGTCACCGACTGCGAGAAAAAAGCTGTAATTCAATCCGCCATGAATTTGGAAACAACATACTGTACTGCTTGGCATTCACTCTGCAATCTCCAGTACGAACACTTCAAAGTGTTAACGTGTCAATCTGAAGACAGTGGAAAGCATTCGGAAAGAGTTGGATGAGTCTAATGGTGTTTACGGAAGCTCTGAAAAATCACTCTGATCGTTTTGATAATAATCGAACTCTCGAATTTGTAAGTGAGGGCTTCAGGCTCAACATGGAGGCCGATATCAAGTGCCTTGAGGATGTAGTGCTGCTGGAAGAGATTGGCTGCTGGAAGACCCTGCTTTTGGCAACAGGATTCTGCACTAAGTCACACAAGCAGAAGAAACCAGTAATTTTTACGACCTCAACTTCCTTGATGATGTATGCGTCGCAGTTGAATGATAGACCAACGAAACTACTTGTATCACCAAAAATTAACTGAAGGCAAGTAATATGGCAGCATTCACCAACTTAAACAAGGCGACCGTCTAGAAGGGTTGCATCAGATTCCAAAGTCGTCTGAAGCCTGTATGTTGAAGCCCATGGCGATTTTATTGAATACATTTACTATTTAGGATTTCAAGATAATTTTTTGTAATTTTGGCAAACATATCTGTTAAAATGAAATGTTAGTGTTATTTCCATATTTTGCGTAATTTCGACGACAATTTATCCATCGCACAGTTTATGAACATTGGTTAGGTTCATATTTCAGTTTATTTGTAAACATTTTTCGTGTTAATACCTGAGACTATACGTAAACATATTCCAGTTTATTTCTGTTTGTTCTCTTCGACAAAGACCTTCCCGCCCGATGTCATCAGTTCTCAATTAGGTATTCTTGCTGATTATTTAATTATGTTTTAGTAGCTAGACCGATCTGTTCGAGGAAGCCAAACTGACAATTGTTCTCGATAAAGAATTCCGATCAGTTGTTAACTGAAGCAAGGAATAGATTGTAAATTATAACGCTTCCAAAACAAAATTGCTTACATTTAATCACTATAGAGACCTTTTTTCCGTTTACTAGATCTGCTGCTAGGAATGCTGTTTAACTGTGTCGCACCAGACAATATTTCCCGCCCGAATCCATCTTGCACATTTGTAAATCTACCATACGTACGTCAGTTGTATACTATGGTCATATCCTTGATTTAATATTCATTCAAGAATCCACAAGATGTCTTTGTCAGTCTTAATGTGTACTGCTGCTATATCTGGTCAGGTGTTTCTGTTATTCACCTCGAGATTCAAAACAAAATCCAAAGAAGAATCTGCAACGTAATCGATCCTGATTTGGCATCTCAACTTCAGTCACTTTCTCACCGTCGTGATGTGGCTTCTTTCTGTCTTTTCTACAAATATTTTCATTGACGAACTTTTTCCCGACTACATTTATTTAAGCGTGCTACTAGATTGGCATCTAGGTCTCACCCGTTTACTGTTGAAATAGTTAAATGTAACCGCCACTTCTACTCCAACAGTTTCTTTTCTCGCACTTCCTACCTGTGAAACTCTCTTCCGTTTACTTGCTTCCCTGAAGAATTTAATTTTCAAAAGTTTTAAATGCTACGTTGATCGCCATCTTCTGTCTCTTTGAATCCTGTTCATCTTTTATCCTTTCTTCAATCTCCCCTATATCCAGTCTTTTCTCTCATTTTCACTCATTGTAACCTCCTGCATACTAGTGGTATTCCCGTCTTGCTTGGGATGAAATGATTATTAAAAAAATGAAGAATATATCTGGTTTGGTACTTCAACTGTATATCTTGAGAATATTGACAAAATCCAAGGAGGGATAGGTCCTGACTTGCCATCTCAACTCCAGTCACTTTCTCACCGACATGATGTGATCTCCCTCTTTCTACAAATATTTTTATGACAGTTGTTCTGATAAACTGTTCTTCGCTGACTGCATGAATGTAAAAGGGCTAATATTTTGGTAAGTAGGTCGCATATTTTTACGGTTGAAGTAGCTAGATGCAACCTTATATTATATTCTCATATATCTTTTCTTGCACTTCTCAATTGTGGAATTTCCTTCCAATTTTGTGCTTCCCTGTCATCTCCAATCTTCAAAGATTTAAATGTAACGCCAATCGCTGGCTGTTATTAGCCTTTGTCCTCCTCAACACTCCCCCGAAAGCCTTCTTACTCTCTTTTCATATCCCGCATCTCTTTGTGTCTTAGTGGCATCATACCCTTACTTGGGGTGAAATGATACAAAATTTGTAAATCCTGTTTATACTTACTGTTGTATTTACATTATTTACATTCTTTGGACCGTTGTCCTCATCTTTATTGGCATATTCACGATGTTTCGGCCGTTGTACGATCGGGTGTTCTTCAGATGATTGAAATTTGGAACTGAACCCTTTATTTCGTCCTGCGGTGTATATTGTTTCCAGTTCAACGTGTTATTCCTCTTCTGGATGTCTCAACTATCTTCCTTTATCTCAACTCTCCAAGAAGGCCGTTGCGTAAAATGGCCGAAACATTGTGAATATGGCAATAAAGATGAGGGCAGCAGTCCGAACAATGTAAATAATGTAAATAATTACAATACATCCTCTCAAAAATATCGATAAATCCTGATAAATGCCAGAGCGTACAATGGCCGAAACATCGTGAATACGACAATAAAGATGGTGACAACAGTCCGAACAATGTAAATAACATAAATAATGTAAATACCATATCTCAGAAATATAGACAGACCCTGAAGAATGTTGGAGCGTAAAATGACCGAAACAACGTGAATATGACTATAAATATGAGGACAACAGTCCAAACAATGTAAATAATGTAAATAATTACAATGCAGAATCATCTCAGAAATATAGGCAGATGTTAACTCCGTATATACACATATTTCCAGTTTATACTTGATTCTATAAGTAAATGATGAAGATGGTTAATATTTGAGTGTAAAGGTAAACAGTGGACGACTGTATACTTGAGGCTATATAGAAATATTTCTTGGGTTTATATTTCCGTTTGTCACTAAAGGTTTGTTTGACTTGAATCAATATGTAAACATTTGTCGAATTAATATTCGAGTTTATATGCGGCTCTATATGTAAATAATTTTCAGATTTATTCTGGAACGTGAAGGTATACATGAATTAGCAAGTATGCATCGGAAGGTGGTGTCTTTATGATGTGACATTATCAAACCAATATGAGTGTAGGTGTATATTCAAACCCCGTCGAAAGTTGTTTGATGTATTTACACTTTATCTCGGTTCCGTGTTCTTTCAGGATGGAGGCAATCATGGCTCTGCACAACTGAAAAAAAAACTATGCTGCTGCGTTATCTTTCGCATGGATGGAGTTGAAAAGGCATGAAGCTGTTTCCCCTCCAGTTTTGTGTTAAATTGCAGGGCAGACTTGAATCTTTAGCCTTTGTGGACAACAAGTGTAAGAAAAGAAAACCACTAAATTACAAACCATGGAGAAACTATTTCTGTCCTTCTCAATTCCCGGGTAACAAAAAGAAGAAGACCATGGAAAACATTTCAAATAAGAAATTATTAATCTGTTTAATTACATACCCATCCTTTAGTCTGATCAGTCTGGGGTCAGAGTGAAGTAGTAGTTTGATTTCTAACGCTGTAATCACAATTCAAATAAGCAGGAAAGAATTTTAAAAACGAAAAAGAAACCGGGTGGGTAAAAATAGGAGATAAGTATGGTAGAGTAAAATAAATAAGAAAACCAGATGAAAGGAAAAATAAATACGTATATACAAAACGATTAAGCAATGGAGAGGGAAGAAAGACATATATATATATATATATATATATATATATATATATATAGAGAGAGAGAGAGAGAGAGTGAGAGAGAGAGGGGGGGATATTTGCTGGTTGGGTCTCAAGAGGCAATGACCTGAAGAGTGAAAGACAGATCGTAATAGGAAAGCGTTAAGAATTTTCATACATTAATGATACGATCAACCGTTTCCATAGAGAAAACATTCGACATCCATTGACTGAAGAGTTAGCATTACGGTCTGTTAAAATTAATTTTCTTCAAACTGTTTTCTTAAAATAGCTTTTTTCTTTCTTTTTTTTCTTAAAAATAATTCTTAAGTTGCCTGTTATCGCTTATTATAATAGACTTTCCTGTTATCTCGTTATTCTAAGGATTTTCCTTCCTAACCTTTTTTTATAGTCATCTGCAATGCCAACGTCATTATATCATTATTTTCTTTTCGAATTATGTGTGCTTTCCATGTGTTTGCTGTTGAAACCCTTTAAATGATACAGTTTTCTTTGTTAAAGTTCCTTATTTTGATTCTGTAGTGACAGATCTGATGAAATACATTTTTTATCATCTTCAGGGTCAATAAGCTTAAACCCATTTTAATCATTGATCCGAGAAAAAGTTTATATACATCTGATAGTTTAGCTATGTCTGAATGAGTCAGACGCCATCCTTA
Source organism: Acanthosepion pharaonis (assembly GCA_903632075.3). NCBI lineage: Eukaryota > Metazoa > Mollusca > Cephalopoda > Sepiida > Sepiidae > Acanthosepion > Acanthosepion pharaonis. Next base: position 372,666 of record CAHIKZ030002988.1, read on the forward strand.
AGCGACCCTTAATCTGATGAGACTATTAAAGAATATCAATTGAATTCTTAGGTTAATATATTTTAGTTTTGAGGCATCTTGTGGTATTGGGAAAAACTATTCCTAGCGCAACCTATACTTTGTTCAATTTTCTTATCTACTACACTAAATTTTTTATAACTGATCCATACACCGATATACTTGAAAGGTTTACTATTCATGAATAATGAACAATATCACAGATGAGGAAAGACGTTAAGGTGACAGAAATGTTCTACAGAAGGATGTTGAGAATACAATGCTTTGAAGATGTGAGCAACGACGAAGTTTTAGAGAAAATGGAAAATAAAAAGGTCATTTATATTTAGCATCAGAAAGTTGACATTTCTATGATATAAAAAAAGAAAGAAAAAAGCTTTGGGAAATTTGATGCTCACAGAAGGCAAACGGAAAACCGAGTTCGTGTAAATGGATGAAAGAAAAAGGTCAAGGGGAGATAAAAAAATTAAGAACTTCACGGGTCAGGAAATTGTGGAGAACCGTGATTTTCAACTTTTTGAAGGGACGCGGCACACACACACACACACATATATATATATAAAGGCATTTTTTATGTTTATACATTCTTTTTATAGATACAAATGTCTTAAAATAATTGTCCGACTTTGTCTATTTCATAATGTGTGACGTCATTTGTTTACATTTGGATACGCATTGAGCAGATATGAATGTACGTGAGAGAATCATGGAAGATTGTAGTTTAAAGACAGTAGAATCGACCTTGCTAACCGAACGATCCTCTGTGGCCCAATCTGTTTAGACACGTCAGGCTATATGACGGTTCCGTATAGGATACAGGTTCCATTCCTGTCGGAAGACTAATATTTTCTATGAAAATTTCTCGGATATTCAGGCCGGTAAATGTTATTAATACTGTTTATCATAAACAGATCATTTACTTAAATATTTGTATCTATAAAAAGAATGCATAAACATAAAAATGTCTTAATATATTTGTCGGACTTTGTCCATTTTATAATTAAAATATATATATATATATATAAGAATTAGGTAACTTTAGCTTGTTATCTCCATGTCGTGAATATACTTTCTTTGCGGTTTAATCTCCTGACTTTTAACATTTTAGCCGATGTATGTGCTGATTATCGCTAGAATATTATTAATAGATGTTTTTAATATTTTAATTACATTTTCTCTGTGTTATATATATTTTCTTATCTTTTGCTATGTAGATATCATTCAAAAATGAAATTTGGGGGGGGAGATATTTTTACCGATGTACCTGCTGTTCAGCGCCAGAATAGAAGTAAGACAAAAAATGTTTATTATTTTAATTAAATTTTATCTGTGTTATATAAATTGTTTTACTATGTATATATTCATTCCGAATTAAAATTTGTCCGATGCAGACATTTAATCCGATGTACAATGTGCTACGAAATTCTTGTCACCCCTTACCTCTCTTTAAAACCCAATAAGATTGTGCGTCCTGGGTATGACGATAAACTACATCCACGTCCTGGGTATGACGATAGACTACATCCACGTCCTGGGTATGACGATAGACTACATCCATGTTCTGTGTATGACGATAAACTACATCTGCGTCCTGGGTATGACGATAAACTACATCCACGTCCTGGGTATGACGATAAACTACATCTACGTCTTGGGTATGACGATAAACTACATCCAGGTCCTGGGTATGACGATAGACTATATCCACGTCCTTGGTATGAAGATAGACTACGTCCACGTCCTGGGTATGACAATAAACTACATCCACGTCCTGGGTATGACGATAAACTACATCCACGTCCTGGGTATGATAATAGACTACATCCACGTCCTGGCTATGACGATAGACTATATCCACGTCCTAGGTATGACGATGAACTACATCAGCGTCCTGGGTATGACGATAAACTATGACCAACAGCAAGGCCTCTGATCAGGAGGTTTTGAGGACCGTGGAACCACTTCTTAATTGCTGGTTTTCCCAGGTCTACCTTGACCCAGGGTGGTAGCACCTGATAGGGTCCCAGCTATGGGCAAATCGTTAACCCCGAAACTGAGGTAAAAAGCATTAAAAAAGTGTAAAAATAGGTTTTAATACCAGAAATACTTTGTAAAAAATTATTACCAGAAATAATTTTTTTAAAAAAAGAAAATATTACCAGCAATACTTTTTGAAAAAAAAAATGTCCAGAAATATATGTTTTAAAATAATATTACCAGCTATACGTTTTTGTGGAAAAAATATTACCAGAAATAGATTTTTGAAAAAACAAAATATTACCAGGAAAAAATTGTCGGCATTAAATAACCCAACACA